>JAACNH010004782.1:0-22752 GCA_019447015.1 Hymenochirus boettgeri | reverse complement strand
AAAAAAATAAATAGAAAAACTCAATCTCAGTTCGTATTATAGTAAATGCTGGAAAATAGTCTAACACCCCCTGGTACATTAGTATGAGAAATACTGACACCTCCATGGACCAATTGGCAGGCTAAATAAATAGGACTATGCGTTTTGCCACCTCAGACTTGGCAAATGAATGGCTGAACTTAGCGCAATAATACACTTTTCGCATTTTATAAATATGACGAGCGGTTAGGACAGCGATGTATGGGGAAAAGTAGCGTAATGACTTTTCGCCATTGGTTTTTAAATAGTGAAAAGTCCAAATTTGGCAAAAAGTTTAACAAACCTTTAGAAATATGCCCCTTTGGGTATTTTGTGGTATTATTCAATAGAAACCAACAACAAAATACCCAGATCATAGCGCTATTACCTCTCCAAGATACAGGAATGCCAGGGAATACGAGGGTCTGTTGGGTCTCTATAACCTTCCTGCCCGGTGTGATAAAACTCCACATTTTCAATTTTTGCACTTCCTGTACATAAAGGAAACACAATGGATTATTAACAAGAAATTCTCATTTATTGTCATTTGATTTTAAGATTTATTGTAATTACGCAGAAGATTAGAATTGAAAAACAGTAACTGAGATTGTGAGAGGCAGATCAACTGGGGACTAGAGTGTCACACATGGCTAATATTGTAAAGCTCTGATTATCACATAATGCATTGTCCCCTATGACTACCATAAGAATAGTTTGAAGTCACAATGAATGAGATTGCCCATAACTGAAAAAAAACATCCTGACATGGCAAGAAAATGCATTTATATACACAAAAACTATAAAAGCTAAGGTCTCAATTTACCCAGAACCGCAATCACTCTGGGTAAATTTTAAAAAAAAATAGTACCTTGGTTTTGCAGTGCCAATAATATATTTAAGGATAACTACACTCAAAAAACAAATGAAGTTTAAATGGAAGCTGTATCCCTAACTAACCTTTTCCCTTTTTTTTGGTCCCTTCAGAGCCTACCTGTGCCCCAGTAAAGTGCTGGCCATCTTGGATAATGTTTGCAGTCAGGTAAGCTCCGCCCACGAGACTTGCTGGACCTCATTGCAGACTTGTGTCCAAAAATACAACGGCAGTTCCGCACTGAGTCACGTTGCGCGCACAAAGGGAACTGCCACTGGATGTTTTTTTCAGTATGGGCAATCTCATCATTGTAATTTCAAACTATTCTTATGGTAGTCATAGGGGACAATGCTTTATGTGGTTTGACTGCACATTCAGCATGATTCTTTAATTGCAATAGTTGTATTTACTGTACCTGTAAATTCCGCCCCATCTATAAATGTGCTAACCAGAACACGAGCACAAACGATTCCCGGTACAAGCGGATAATCGTGCCCGATTCTTTATGTTCCGGTCAATAAGGCAATATCTGCTGCCATGGTATAATTCAAGTTGAGTTAGGTACTTGATAGGTCTTTGCTGCAGAGAAAATAAGGTATTAAATTACATAAATGAATATCTTCAAAACTATGCAAAATAAACAAGAAAATAAATTACAAAAATTCTCAGGAGAGCAATTCCTATCAATTTACCTAAAGTCATTTTTGGACACAGTTCCCCTTTAAGGGACCTTTTTTTTTATTTTGCCTCCTAGGCAGGCCTGGATTTACCTTTAGGCACAGTAGGCATTTACTTGGGCGCCTGTGGTTGGAGGGGCGGCTGTCAATCTCCCCATCCCTCCACCCCTATTTCTTAAAATAGAAAGAAAAGAAGTGGAGTTTGGGGTTTGATTGTATTTAGGGTGGGCCTTAGGGCGTCAGCCTTTTTGTGCCTACGGCTCTGTAAATCCGCCCCTGCTCCTAGGGTTGAGGGTGGGTGATTGTCCTGGCCCTGATGAGCGGGTCATTGAGTTGGGGGGACATGAAGGCTGGGTCCTAATGCTGATGGGGGTTTGGGTTCAAATTCCATATAGGGGTCATTAGATTGGTAGCTATAACCCTGGCAAATTTTTTAAAAGTTTAATTAATTAGCTAGGCTATAAAATAAAGTTTGAACTATTTACCCATGGCACTATCGCATCGTGGACCATGTGCTGTGTGTGAAAGATGGCGAGCCCCATGAGAATACCATAGCAATGTCTCTTTATTTTCATATATGATATTTTCCAATATTAGACATCCCTTCAGATCCAATGGAATTTGTTAAATACTGGTCATGTATATGGCTGCCTTATTCCCTATGCTCCCTTAGATTAGCAATACAGTGTGCATCACCCTGGGTGAAACTATCAAATTAGCTACTTTGTATTCCCCTGGGATGGGGGAATAGGAAAGTGACTGGACTGCCTGATGAGATAGAGAGTTCATTTAATACAAAAGTACATTCAGCCACTGCAGACATTTTCAATTGACAAAGTTAACAAGTAAACTTACCAATATGGGTGTACGTTAGCATTGAATTCAGAGTAAGGTTTTTCATGTCCGGTGATATGGCAATGATTTGTCTGGTTTCTGTTTGCCAGGATCATAGCTGGTGGTGGTATTAAAATCTCATTCCCACCTATTATAAATAAAATGTTGCATGTTAATAATAATAATCACAGTAATACCACTGGTCACATCATTAAATGCCCTTTCGCTTTAAAACAATCTATAAAGGTAGGTTATCTCATAATTAAGCAAAAATAACAAAGGAAGGGGATTCCACACAGGAGTCCTGCTAAACCATGTGTTTTATTCCAACAAGTTTGGTCCACAAACGGACCTTGTCAAGTAAGGGTACCGAAACATGTTGAAATAAAACATATGGTTTAGCAGTATTGCGTGGTGTCCCTTCCTTTACTCATTTTGATTGCTAGGAACGGAGCAGTTAAAAGGAGCGACCTGACATATTGACCTGGCAGTGAAGCGAGCACCTTCTTATAAATAATAGTTGCTTTTCATAAGCCTGAGAAACGACCATTGTAGGTCTGAAATATTTTGTAGTGGTCACAATAAACTATTTACTTCGTTATATCCTTTGTACCCAGTTAGATCAACGGACTTGAAGTTTAGTTCTTAAAGACGCTTTGCTAGTCATCCGACTGGCTTTCTCAATTCAGAATGACTTGTAGAGAATCTGTTGGCAATTATAACCTGGAAAGTCCTAATTAGCAATATCACAGCCAGGTGTAAGGGTGTGTGTGATAGAAGTGGCTAAGAGGTGTTATAGGAACACCCAGAGTAAGGTGTTAAAACAGCATTGTACATGGCAGACAGTTGGTGTCGAACCCCCCCACCTCTATTCAGTCTTGGTTTCTTTATTTTCACATAAATGGCCTCCTTAACATCTCTCTTGAACCAGTCGTTCCTTTGCCAATATGTAACATTACAATGTTCAAAGGTATGTCCTTTATCCTTAGATGCAGGTACACGGCTGAGTCTGACCCGAGGAATCTTACTTTGTAGTTTGTGTATTGCTCCCACTCTACCTACTGTTTCTATTTGGTGCAGTGAATGGCAAATAAAGCTGTTGTCTGTGTGGTTGTAGTCGGACTATATTTTGATAAATTGCATCTTTGAAGAAAGATTTTGTCAAATATATAACAGTAGTAAAGACTTTGTTACCTTCCAGTCCACAGCGTCAGAAAGTAATGGTCTGTGCTCCAGCTGATACTGTTCTTGCTAATTTGGTTTTATAAACAGATTGAGGGAGTCCATGAAGGTCCAGTTGGCCAAATACACCTGAAAGGGAAACAAATAGTGATTGGATATTGATAAATTCTTAGGCTACATAATTAGTTCCCAACACATAAAAATGTGTGTGTAATGTCCATTAAGTAGGTGTGATTGATACATAGATACATACCAAGAACCTTTGACCCCTGGTTTGGCCCATCTGGCAGGGGCATCTCTGGGGTTAAATGGTCTCCTCTTAATATTATTTCTAACTCTCCTTGGAAAGGGTCATTTTCATAACCAGCTATTAATCTTCCACCCTACAAAAATGTAAAAAAAAACCAACCTTTCATTCATGAGCATATACACTCTCTACAGTAGGAAAGGATAAATAACTAGGGTGTACTGAATTATAAGATTTCACAGGTAACAGGTGAACTCTTAACTTCCTCAAAGTGCAGTCCCATGAGCCTCGCTGTGCTCATGGGACTGCACAATGCAGTTACACTCTGGATTTTAATAAATACTATGATATTGTCAGAGTTTCTAACATCCTCATATTACATAGTAAAATAACATGAAGTGTCTATCAAACCAGATGCTTGTACCAAAAATGTAAATTTTCAGCCAATCTCTATATTTTACACTTTGATCGATCTTGGTTGATCAAATGCAAAAAAATAAATGGTTTTAAGAAATTCCATTAAAAGAATCATTTTACTAATTAATTGAATTGAGCACATGTGTAGTTCACTAGGCAATGCTATGTATAGAGGCAGCCCCAACAACAGTGTGTGTATTAAAACTGCTTTAACCATTGTTATACCAACAGTATACGATGTCCTCTATTTTTTACTCCTAACCTGTATTGATATATAAGTAGCATTGAGCACAGTTGTCTTGTATATAAGGGCGCTTCTAGTTGTTGAGTTGCTGCCAGTCAAATTTTTCATCTCCAAAACCCCGTATATAACCAGATTTTCTAGATTTGGGATGTCGAACATCAGCTATATACCCATTTGTCTACAAGATTTAAGGAAAAATTGTTAGAATCAACATATAATGTACAGGAGGAAATAAAATAGCAAATTGAAGAGGTTTGAAGATGTTCGCCCATGCTATTTACTTGTAAAATCATGTTACGTTTTATTGGGTTACTGAATAGACAATCTGAGAACCCTAGATGAATGTAGACTTTACTTTTAAGAGACTAAACTGAATGTAGACTTACTACGAAGAGGCTATAGCTGAATGTAGGCTTTACTATGAAGAGACTTTAGCTAAATTTAGACTTTACTATGAAGAGACTATAGCTGAAGTAGACTTTACTATGAAGAGACTATAGTAGGAATGTAGACATTACTATGAAGAGACTATAGCTGATGTAAATTCTATGAAGAGACTATAGCTAATTGTAGGCTTTACTATGAAGAGACATTAGGTGAATGTAGACTTTACTATGAAGAGACTATAGCCAAATGTAGACTTTACTATAAAGAGACTATAACTGAATGTAGACTTTACTATGAAGAAACTTAAGCTAAATGTAGACTTACTTAAAGAGACTATAGCTGAATATAGACTTTACTATAAAGAGACTATAGCTGAATATAGACTTTACATGAAGAGAATATAGCTGAATGTTGGCTTTACTATGAAGAGACTTGCTAAATGTAGACTTTACTTAAAGACACTATAGCTGAATGTAGACTTTACTATGAAGAGAATATACTGAATGTAAGCTTTACTATGAAGAGACTTTAGCTAATTTTAGACATTACTATGAAGAGATTAAACTGAATGTAGGATATATAGCTGAATGTAGATTTTACTATGAAGAGACTATAGCTAAATGTAGATTTACTATGAAGAGACTATAGCTGAATATAGACTTTACTATGAAGAGATATAGGAAATGTAGACTTTACTATGAAGAGACTATAGCTAAATGTAGACTTTACTATGAAGAGACTTAAGCTAAATGTAGACTTTACTATGAAGAGACTAGCTGAATGTAGACTTTACTATGAAGAGACTAGCTGAATGTAGACTTTAAATGAGACAATATTATAACTATAGACTTTACTGTGAAGTGACTACAGCTAAATGTAGACTTACTATGAAGAAACTTAGCTAAATGTAGACTTTACTATAAAGAGACTATAGCTGAATGTAGACTTTACTATTAAGAGACTATAGCTGAATGTAGACTTTACTATGAAGAGACTATAGCTAAATGAGACTTCACTGTAAGAGACTTAAGCTAAATGTAGACTTTACTATGAAGAGACTAGCTGAATGTAGACTTTACTATGAAGACAATATATATAACTATAGACTTTACTGGAAGAGACTACAGCTAAATGTAGTCTACTATGAAGAAACTATAGCTAATGTAGACTTTACTATGAGAGACTAGCTGAATGTAGACTTTACTACGAATATATATATATATATATAATAAATAAATGTAGACTTTACTATGAAGAGACTATAGCTGAATGTAGACTTCACTGAAAAGACTTTAGCTAAATGTAGATTTACAATGAAGAGACTATAGCTGAATGTAGACTTTACTATGAAGAGACTTAGCTAAATGTAGACTTTACTATGAAGAGACTAAGCTAAAGTAGACTTTACTAAGAAGAGACTAGCTGAATGTAGACTTTACTATGAAGACAGCTGAATGTAGACTTTACTATGAAGACATATATATAACTATAGACTTTACTGTGAAGTGACTAAGCTAAATGTAGACTTTACTATGAAGAAACTTTAGCTAAATGTAGACTTTACTATAAAGAGACTATAGCTGAATGTAGACTTTACTATTAAAGAGACTATAGGAATGTAGACTTATATGAAGAGACTATAGCTAATGTAGACTTCACTATGTAGACTTTCAAGTCTCTTCATAGTAAAGTCTACATTTAGCTTAAGTCTCTTCATAGTGAAGTCTACATTTAGCTATAGTCTCTTCATAGTAAAGTCTACATTCAGCTATAGTCTCTTTATAGTAAAGTCTACGTCTACATTTAGCTTAAGTTTCTTCATAGTAAGTCTACATTTAGCTGTAGTCACTTCACAGTAAAGTCTATAGTTATATATATTGTCTTCATAGTAAAGTCTACATTCAGCTAGTCTCTTCATAGTAAAGTCTACATTCAGCTAGTCTCTTCATAGTAAAGTCTACATTTAGCTTAAGTCTCTTCATAGTAAAGTCTACATTAGCTATAGTCTCTTCATGTAAAGTCTACATTTAGCTATATTCTCTTCATAGTAAAGTCTATATTCAGCTATAGTCTCTTCATAGTAAATTCTACATTTAGCTATTAGTCTCTTCATAGTAAAATCTACATTCAGCTATATATCCTACATTCAGTTATAATCTTTCATAGTAATGTCTAAAATTAGCTAAAGTCTCTTCATAGTAAAGCTTACATTCAGCTATTCTTCATAGTAAAGTTACATTCAGCTATAGTGTCTTTATAGTAAAGTCTACATTTAGCTAAAGTCTCTTCATAGTAAAGCCAACATTCAGCTATTATCTTCATAGTAAAGTCTATATTCAGCTATAGTCTCTTTATAGTAAAGTCTATTCAGCTATAGTCTCTTTATAGTAAAGTCTACATTTAGCTAAGTTTCTCATAGTAAAGTCTACATTCAGTGTATAGTCTCTTTATAGTAAAGTCTACATTTGGCTATAGTCTCTTCATAGTAAAGTCTACATTCACCTAATGTCTCTTCATAGTAAAGCCTACAATTAGCTATAGTCTCTTCATAGTAAGTCTACATTCGCTATAGTCTCTTCTAGTAATGTCTACTTCAGCTATGTCTTTCATAGTAAAGTCACATTCAGTTAGTCTCTTCATAGTAAGTCTAAATTTAGCTAACTCTTATAGTAAAGCCTACATTCAGCTATAGCCTCTTCGTAGTAAAGTCTACATTCAGTTTAGTCTCTTAAAAGTAAAGTCTACATTCATCATAGGGTTCTCAGATTGTTATTCAGTAACCCATAAAAACGTAACATGATTTTTACAAGTAAATAGCATGGGCGAACATCTTCAAACCTCTTCAATTTGCTATTTTATTCCTCCTGTACATTTATGTTGATTCTAACAATTTTTCCTTAAATCTTGTAGACAAATGGGTAATAGCTGATGTCGAAATCCCAAATCTAGAAAATCTGGTTATATTAGGGGGTTGGAGATGAAAAATTTGACTGGCAGCAAACTCAACAACTAGAAGCGCCCTTATATACAAGACAACTGTGCTCAATGCTACTTATATATCAATACAGGTTAGGAGTAAAAAAAATAGAGGACAATCGTAATACTGGTGGTATAACAATGGTTAAAGCAGTTTTAATACACACACTGTGTTGGGGCTGACTCTATAAAATATGCATTGCCTAGTGAACTACACATGTGTCTCAATTCAATTAATTAGTAAAATTGATTCTTTAATGGAATTTCTTAAAATCCATTTATTTTTTTGCATTTGATCAACCAAGATCGATCAAAGTGTAAAATATAGAGATTGGCTGAAAATTACATTTTTGGTACAAGCATCTGGTTTGATAGACACTTCGTTATTTTACTATGTAATATGAGGATGTTAGAAAACTCTGACAATATCTAGATTTATTAAAATCCAGAGTGAACTGCTTAGTGCAGTCCATGAGCACAGCGAGGCTCATGGGACTGCACTTTGAGGAAGTTAAGAGTTCACCTGTTACCTGTGAAAGTCTTAATAATTCAGTACACGCCTAGTTATTTATCCTTTCCTCTAGTAGAGATGTATGCTCATGAATGAAAGGTTGGGTTTTTTTTACATTTTTGTAGGGTGGAAGATTAATAGCTGGTTATGAAAATGACCCTTTCAAGGAGGTTAGAAATAATATTAAGAGGGACCATTTAACCCCAGAGATGCCCTGCCAGATGGGCCAAACCAGGGGTCAAAGGTTCTTGGTATGTATCTATGTATCATCACACACTATAATGGACATTACACACACATTTTTATGTGTTGGGAACTAATTAGTAGCCTAAGATTTTCAATATCCAATCACATATTTGTTTCCCTTTCAGGTGTATTTGGCCAACTGGACCTTCATGGACTCCCTCCATCTGTTTATAAAACCAAATTAGCAAGAACAGTATCAGCTGGAGCACAGACCATTACTTTGGCTGACGCTGTGGACTGGAAGGTACAAAGTCTTTACTACTGTAAATATTTGACAAAATCTTTCTTCAAAGATGCAATTTATCAAAAATATGTCCAGACTACAACCACACAGACAACAGCTTTATTTGCCATTCACTGCACCAAATAGAAACAGTAGGTAGAGTGGGAGCAATACACAAACTACAAAGTAAGATTCCTCGGGTCAGGACTCAGCCGTGTACCTGCATCTTAAGATAAGGACATACCTTTGAACATTGTAATGTAACATATTGGCAAAGGAACTGACTGGTTCAAGAGAGATGTTAAGGAGGCCATTTATGTGAAAAAAGAAACCAAGACTGAATAGAGGTGGGGGGTTCGACACAAACTGTCTGCCATGTACAATGCTGTTTATACCTTACCTGGGATTCTATAACACCTCTTAGCCACATCTAATCACACCCTTAACACCTGGCTGTGATATGCTTTAGGACTTTCCAGGGTTCATAATTGCCAACAGATTCTTCTACAAGTCATTCTGAATTGAGAAAGCCAGTGGATGACTAGCAAAGCGTCTTTAAGAACTAAACTTCAAGTCCAGTTGATCTAACTGGGTACAAAGGATAAACGAAGTAAATAGTTTATTGTGACCACTACAAAATATTTCAGACCTACAATGGGTCGTTTCTCAGGCTTATGAAAAGCAACTATTATTTATAAGAAGGTGCTCGCTTCACTGCCAGGTCAATGTCAGGTCGCTCCTTTTAACTGCTCCGTTCCTAGCAATCAAAAGAGTAAAGGAAGGGACACCAGCAATACTGCTAAAACATATGTTTTATTTCAACATGTTTCGGTACCCATTACTTGACAAAGGTCCGTTTGTGGACCAAACTTGTTGGAATAAAACACATGGTTTAGCAGGACTCCTGTGTGGAATCCCCTTCCTTTGTTATTTTTGCTTAATTATGAGATAACCTACCTTTATAGATTGTTTTAAAGGAAAAGGCATTTAATGATGTGACCAGTGGTTTACTGTGATTATTATTATTAACATGCAACATTTATATTTATAATAGGTGGGAGATGAGATTTTAATAACCACCACCAGCTATGATGCCTGGCAAACAGAAACCAGACAAATCATTGCCATATCACCGGACATGAAAAACCTTACTTGAATTCAATGCTAAAGTACACCCATATTGGTAAGTTACTTGTTAACTTTGTCAATTGGAAAATGTCTGCAGTGGCGCTGAAGTATTTTGTATTAAATGAACTCTCTATCTCATCAGGCAGTCAGTCACTTTCCTATTCCCCCATCCCAGGGGAATACAAAGTAGCTAATTTGATAGTTTCACCCAGGGTGATGCACACTGTGCATTGCTAATCTAAGGGAGGCATAGGGAATAGGCAGCCAATAACATGACCAGTATTTAACCAATTCCATTGGATCTGAAGGGATGTCTGAATATTGGAAAATATCCATATATGAAAATAAAGAGACATTGCTATGGTATTCTCATGGGGCTGCCATCTTTCACACACAGCACATGGTCCACGATGCGATAGTTGCCATGGGTAAAAAGTTCAAACTTTATTTATAGCCTAGCTAATTAATTAAACTTTTTAAAAATTTGCCAGGGTTATAGCTACCAATCTAATGACCCCTATATGGAATTTGAACCCAAACCCCCTCAGCATTAGGACCCAGCCTTCATGTCCCCCCAACTCAATGACCCGCCACATCAGGGCCAGGACAATCACCACCCTCAACCCTAGGAGAGGGGGGATTTACAGAGCCTGTAGGCACAAAAAGGCGACGCCCTAAGGCCCACCCCTAAATACAAATCACACCCCAAACTCCACTAGGGGATGGAGGATGGGGGGAGATTGACAGCCGCCCCTCCAACCACAGGCGCCCCTAAGTAAATGCCTACTGTGCCTAAAGGTAAATCCAGGCCTGCCTAGGAGGCAAAATTAAAAAAAAAGGTCCCTTAAAGGGGAACTGTGGTCCAAAAATGACTTTAGGTAAATTGATAGGAATTGCTCTCCTGAGAATTTTTGTATTTATTTTATTGTATTTTGCATAGTTTTGAAGATTTTACATTATGTATATTTAATACCTTATTTTCTCTGCAGCAAAGACCTATCAAGTACCTAACTCAACGTTGATTATACCATGGCAGCAGATTGCCTTATTGACCAGGAACATAAAGATAATCGGGCAGATTATCCAGGCTTGTACCGGGAATCGTTTGGTGCTCGTGTTCTGGTTAGCACATTTATAGATGGGGCGGAATTTACAGGTACAGTAAATACAACTATTGCAATTAAAGAATTATGTGAATGTGCAGTCAAACCACATAAAGCATTGTCCCCTATGACTACCATAAGAATAGTTTGAAATTACAATGAATGAGATTGCCCATAACTGAAAAAACATCCAGTGGCAGTTCCTCTGTGGCGCAACGTGACGTCAGTGCGGAACTGCCGTTGTATTTTTGGACACAAGTCTGCAATGAGGTCAGCAAGCTCGGTGGCGGAGCTTACCTGACTGCAAACATTATCCAAGATGGCCAGCACTTTACTGGGGCACAGGTAGGCTCTGAAGGGACCAAAAAAAAGGGAAAAGGTTAGTTAGGGATACAGCTTCCATTTAACTTCATTTGTTTTTTGAGTGTAGTTATCCTTTAAAATATTATTGGCACCTGCAAAACCAAGGTACTATTTTTTTTTAAATTTACCCCGAGTGATTGCGGTTCTGGGTAAATTGAGACCTTAGCGTTTAATAGTTTTGTGTAATAAAAATGCATTTTCTTGCCATGTGCAGGATGTTTTTTTCAGTTATGGGCATCTCATTCATTGTGACTTCAAACTATTCTTATGGTAGTCATAGGGGACAATGCATTATGTGATAATCAGAGCTTTACAATATTAGCCATGTGTGGACACTTAGTCCCCAAGTTGATCTGCCTCTCACAATCTCAGTTACTGTTTTTCAATTCTAATCTTCTGCGTAATTACAATAAATCTTAAATCAAATGACAATAAATGAGAATTTCTTGTAATAGAATCCATTGTGTTTCATTTATGTACAGGAAGTGCAAAAATTGAAAATGTGGAGTTTTATCAAACCGGGCAGGAAGGTTATAGAGACCCAACAGACCCTCGATATTCCCTGGCATTCCTGTATCTTGGAGAGGTAATAGCGCTATGATCTGGGTATTTTGTTGTTGGTTTTATTGAATAATACCACAAGAATACCCAAGGGGCAATTTTTCAAAGGTTTGTTAAAATTTTGCCAAATTTGGACTTTTCACTATTATAAAACCAATGGGGAAAAGTCATTACCGCTACTTTTCCCATACATCGCTGTCTTAACGCTGATCTATTTATAAAAATGGCAAAAAGTGTATTATTGCGCTAAGTTCAGCCATTCAATTTGCCAAGGTGAGGTGGCGAAAACGCATAAGTGCTATTTATTTAGCCTGCCAATTGGTCATGGAGGTGTCAGTATTTCTCAATACTAATAAGTACCCAGGGGGTGTTAGACTATTTCCAGCATTTACTATAATACGACTGAGATTGAGTTTTTCTATTTATTTTTTTCGCTTATTGAAAAGGCAAATTTTTATCAAAGGCAAAAAAAATATGTAGCAAAAAGTAGCAGTCATAATGCTGAAAATGTAGCAAAAAGTAGCAGTAATAATGCTAAAAATGTAAGTCAAAAAGTAGCAGTAATAATGCTGAAAATGTAGCAAAAAGTAGCAGGATAATGCTGAAATGTAGCAAAAAGTAGCAGTAATAATGCTGAAAATGTAGCAAAAGTAGCAGTAAAATGGAAATGTAGCAAAAAGTAGCAGTAATAATGCTGGAAAATGTAGCAAAAAGTAGCAGTAATAATGCGAAAATGTAGCAAAAAGTAGCAGTAAATGCTGAAAATGTAGCAAAAAGTAGCAGTAAATGCTGAAAATGAGCAAAAGTAGCAGTAATATGCTGAAAATGTCGCAAAAGTAGCAGTAATAATGCTGAAAATGTTTAGCAAAAAGTAGCAGTAATAATGCTGAAAATGTAGCAAAAGTAGCAGGTAAATATGCTGAAAATGTAGCAAAAGTAGCAGTAACAATGCTGAAAATGTAGCAAAAAGTAGCAGTAATAATGCTGAAACTGAAAAGTAGCCAAAAGTAAGCAGTAATAATGCTGAAAATGCAGCAAAAAGTAGCAGTAATAATGCTGAAGATGTAGCAAAAAGTAGCAGTAATAATGCTGAAAATGTAGCAAAAAGTAGCAGCAGTTAATGCTGAAAATGTAGCAAAAAGTAGCCAGTAACATGCTGAAAATGTAGCAAAAAAGTAGCAGTAATAATGCTGAACATGTGGCACAAAATAAATTCAGCGAAAAATGATGGTAAATATGTAATACTCTGGTGAATTTTCAAAGTATTATCAAAATTGGGTTAATACACACTGAAAACGTGGTTGTTTTTTCAGCAAAAATATGATAAACTCGCCAGGAAAATTTCTTTTATTAATAGGTAGAATGGCCGAAACTTAGTATTTTCTTTCGTTTTCGGATTTCCGATCTCCGGAAAATCCCGAAGATCCGAAACCGGAACAAAATTTTTCGCTAATTATCGAAAGTAGGGGCTATTTTGCAAATTATCGAAATAGCCTTTAAGTTCGAAAATTATCGAAAATACGATGGAGACCATTTTCGAGCTCTGATCGTATTTTCGATAATTTTGAACATTCAAGGCTATTTTCGATAATTTGCGAAAATAGCCCCGTACATTCGAAATTACGAAACTACCGAAGTCCCGAATCAAACAGAGGACTCGTCCAGATTTTGATGGATCTTTGCATTTCGGAACCGAGGGGTTCCGTGTCGGATCCAGGTTCGTGTCAAACCGGATCCCACTCTCTTTAATAGGATGATAAATAGTGTAAAACTCACAAAGGCAAATTTTCTCTTATTTTATTAATAGGATATGATAGTGTGAAACTTACCCAGGCGATAATTTTCTCTATTTTATATAGATGAGTGATTTTTTATTATTGCTTATTTTCAGCAACTGCAGCTATTACCAAACCGTTCCATAATATGGGAACTACCATAGTGCTGTGTAAGAAATAGTCATGTTAATGGAACATTCCAGTAAGTAATGATGTTTGGCGAAAATTCTGGTAACACTGAAAAATGCAACAAAAGGGAGAAAAGGGTCAAAAAGGGGAAATTCCCCTATTTTAAATAGCTGTAAATAAAACAATGACAAAAATAGCTCTGGAATTTCATCTCACTGGTCTGGTAATGGCTGACGCTAGAGAGCAATTTTCTTTTCTCCGCGATACCAGACCAGCAATGAATAAGGCGATCTTACCATCACACATTGCCGCATCGCAAAAGCGAAAACTAGTGTTTATAAATAAGGCGAAAATAGCGCTCTTGTCATGGATGTCCTGCGATAGCGAAATGGCGAAAATAGCGCCAAATGCCCAAAATCTTTCATATTTTATACCATGACACGGGTAAATTATTTTCCCCCTTTTATGAAAACATCTTCACAATTCTAATACTTTTCAGATCATGAAAACTCTTCCTATGTCAGAGGATGTGCATTACCACAATGGATTCTCTCCAGCGATGGTGTTTTAGCACAAAGGATTGGATGGTTGATGATTAATGTCTTCACTATACAGTCGGAGAAGGTACAGGAGGAATATCATATACTAATAGAAAGAAGTAAATATGCAGGACACTGGACCTGGGCCAATGCTAACTCACCCTGGGAATCAGGCTAGATATCAGCTGACCCTGCACAGCACTGGGCTCGCTGTGTTGTAATTATGCACGGGACACAGCCTAAACTCACCCTGGTAGACTAAATAAATAGCTTTGGGAATCTGCAAGAATGGGTTCCAGCAAGTGATTTTCATTCTTGGATTTGCAATTCCTTTGAGAATCAGGGGTTTGCTAGTTTCATAGTAGACATGGCTTCTGTCACACCTCACACAATTTAAAATGCACAGCAGTGGAAGGAATAAAGAATGTTAATGTTTGGAGCATGTGCAATGCAAAGACAGAGCATTTTGTCTGTAGTGTAAAAAGATAATCTGTTCCTTCCTATGCTATGTAATCCTGAATGCTATCTGTTGATCATCTTTAGATTTTTAAATCTCATGCATTGAGATTTAAAAAAAAATACAACATGTATAGGCAGTATCAGAGTGGGGTGCGTGGGCCTCACTTCCAGAGCCAAACAAAGAGAAACAATTTATTTCATACCTCTGCATTCTGCCAGTCGGACAATTGAAACTGTGTTTGGAACCTTTTAGGAATCAGAGTTTGGGGAGAACGTGGCGGCTGCGGAGAAATCTTGTAGCTCTTGCCATCTGGCGGGAAGCTACCAAGACAGAGCGGAAAAATAACATTTTGTGGCATGCAGGAATAGAGGTAATGCTTTGTTCTGATCATTGTTTTTGATCAATAATATTGTCAGTGGCGTAACTAGGAATCAATGGACCCAACTATGACGAGGCCCTCTCTTTGCTTTGCTACAGTGGTTTTCTTTGTGGAGGATGTATCTGTCATAGGAGTCCTTCTTCCCTCCCCCCAGTAGTTATGCCCCTGATATTGATGTATATTGTAAAACTTCAACATGTATAAAGTTCTGTGTTTTTCGCTTATTTTTAGTATATTATTCACATTTTGTATGTATTTAGAAATGAATGTGATCTTTCTCGATCTTTCAGGGTTATTCAATAAAGTTTTATCGTTTAAAATGGTGCTAATTTGCCCACTAATCAGATCTTATTTAACATTGAAAGCTAACATCTGATTGGTTGGGGCAATTTAAACGATAAGAACTTTATTGAACTCCTGTTTATGTTTCTATCTTGTAGATCAATAAAGGTTCCGATATAGTGTTGCAGAACAACGTGGTTGCTGGATTTGAAAGGGTTGGCTACAGAATTAATGGGAACTTGTAAAGGTAATGAATTAAAGGACAACTAAAAATTCAGAGCACACTGAATCAGAAGCAAAACGCCTTGATATAAAAGCAGAAATTGTTTTTTTTATTCTATTTTGATGTTTGTATGTGTGGGAAATTTACTTATTGTCACACATGGTAGATTAGTGCAGGAAACTTATTGAGTTGGTCATATCAAATTGTAGTCTATAGCTATCCTTTTAAGGAAAGATTATGTAGGGGAGCATGTGTCTGAGCTCGGTAGGTGGGGCCAGACAGAGCATACACACTAAGGTTTATTCAATAAAAGTCTTTCTTATCGTTAAAAGGTGCTAATTTGCCCCACCCAATCAGATCTTATTTAACATTTGAAACCTTACGTCTGATTGAACTTTTATTGAATTACCTCTGATAGTTTTCCATTCAGTGGCTTACATTTACTTAATGTGATTTACTGGAATGGGATTTAAATCTGGGTACACACATCATAGGTATCTCTCCCGGACCCGGAGCTCGCGTGTTTTCCCGCATCCCGCGAGTCCCTCCAGACTCCTTGGTCCTGTGACCAAGAGGAATCTCTAACCTCCTTCCACGTCCACCCCCATCACACTCCCAGGAATGCCCCTCACCCCGCTCCCTCCACACGTAGGCTGCTAACCCTGCCTCTGCCCACCCAAAGTGAGTTCACAAAACATTACGTCACTTCGTCATGCCCCCTCACCACGCCCCCTTCCCCCACCCTTCCAGAAACCTAGGTGTCTGCATGCTATGATCTTTAAAAATGACAGACAGAATCTTACATTTTCTAAAGATCCCCTAACATACATTCTTAAGGGAGAACAGGAACTGCACATTTCCATAGCTGCATCTGACTCCCAAATTTTGGGAATTTCTGAATGATCCGGTGGCAACGGGAACGTTTTACGGCCTTGGAGCAGACTTGGAAATGTGATACACACGCGAATGAGAAAGGGACGATACCGGCAGATCTGATGTGGTGTGTGCCATCTGTACAGTTTATTGTTTGATTTAATTTTGTTTGGGGGGGGGTTGTCAGATTCTACATGATCTTGATGGCAAGATTGCAACAGAAATGATTATTACATAGGCTAGACCCCACTAGTGCTTTTTGCCACTTTCTGTGCATGAAATTTCATTCTATATTAATTGTGGGAGTAGGGACCCACTGTGTGCGTGGCGATCTGTCGTGATCTTTACACTTATACAAGTCTATAAAAACGCATAGAATAGAGGACAAAGAGCATAGAACGACGTGCCATTTTATTTTACCCATAATAACCCTGCAAAGCAAGCGTGGAACACAGGTATAAGTAGTACAAAGGGACACAAGTGGATGGCTAAAGCTCACAGGAAACGCAAGGTTTTACAAGCTCAAGTGGGGTTTCAACCAGAGCAATCGGATTCTTTGCAGTTTTTACTGCATGGTTCATGGGTAATTGGACTTTTATAGAACAGCCCCTGGGAGATAGGCCCCACTACGGTGCATTGAAGACACCCAAAGATGGTATCGCATGCACTCAAAAAATGTCTTGGAGACAGTGCATGTAGTGGGCCTCCATAGGGTTACATGGGACGCACAATGGCTACCACGATCTGATCAATTGCACTAGTGGAGCCAATCCTAGAAGTTACTGGTAGGGTAATGAATCCTAAATTGAGGATCATGGCCAATGGCATTTTGGTTTCAACTGCTTTGGATTTGATTGTTAAAAAGACTTAAATCCTCCAACTGAGTATTAATTGATAATGTTATGTTACTGTACACCTGAGATGGGATTAGGTAGTATGTTACTAACTACCTGAGATGGATAGTAGTATGTTACTATACCTACCTGAGATGGAATTAGGTAGTATGTTACTATACCTACCTGAGATGGGATTAGGTAGAATGTTATATAACCTACCTGAGATGAGTAGGTAGTATGTTACTATATACTACTGAGAGGGATTATGTAGTTGTTACTATACCTACCTGGATGGGATTAGGTAGTATGTTACTATAACCTACCTGAGATGGGAGTAAGGTAGTATGTTACTATACCTACCTGAATGGATTAGGTAGTATGTTACTATACCTACCTTGAGATGGGATTAGGTAGTATGTTACTATACCTACCTGAGATGGCATTAGGTAGTATGTTACTATACCTACCTGAGATGGGATTAGGTAGTATGTTACTACTATACCTACCTGAGATGGGATTAGTAGAATGTTACTATACCTACCTGAGATGGGATTAGGTAGTATGTTACTTACCTACCTGAGATGGGATAGGTAGAATGTACTATACCTACCTGAGATGGGATTAGGTAGTAGTTACTATACCTACCTGAGATGGGATTGGTAGAATGTTACTATACCTACCTGAGATGGGATTAGTAGTATGTTTACTATACCTACCTGAGATGGGATTAGGTAGTATGTACTATACATACCTGAGATGGGATAGGTAGTATGTACTATACCTACTGAGATGGGATAGGTAGTATGTTACTATACCTACTTGAGATGGGATTAGGTAGTAGTTTATACCTACCTGATGGGATAGGTAGTATGTTACTATACCTACCTGAGATGGAATTAGGTAGTATGTTACTATATACCTGAGATGGGATTAGGTAGAATGTTACTATACCTACCTGAGAGGATTAGGTGAAGTTACTATACTACCTAAAATGGGATAGTAGTATGTTACTATACCTACCTGAGATGGGATTTGGTAGTATGTTACTATACCTACCTGAGATGGCATTAGGTAGTATGTTACTATACTACTGAGATGGGATTAGTAGTATGTTACTATACCTACCTGAGATGGATTAGGTAGTGCTGATCACCACTAAACTGAGTTAGGTCATTGTCATGTGGAATGGACAGCACAGTAATCTGTCTGATGTATAAAATGGGTGTGAAGGATGGATGGGGATAATGAAAGTCCCAATACAGTGCTAATGAGAGTTTTATTTTTTACTGGTGCATTTTCCATAACAAACAGTGTGGACAATAACTGTAGCCTCCCTCGTTCCGCATTTAGAATATATTTACTTTTACAGGTGAAAGTAACCCAAGTGTTAGAATGGCTAAACAAGAAGCTTACGGGGTTATACGCGTGAACATGAATCAAGATGGCCTTCTGGGTGTTCTCTATAAGAAGTTAAACTATGGAAATGCTTTGACTACGGAATTTATGTCCAGGTAGTGTGGAATAAAAAAGGGTTGTTTTTTTTTAATTTCTTATATTAGCGTGTTCCATGGAATATTATTTTTCAGTCAACAGAAAGCCTGAGGATCACAGAATCGGTTTTGTTGACAACGGGATGGGAATATTTACTATTGTGTACACACCCAGCAGCAACGTTACATCAGACATGACCAAAACAGCTACAATTCGGTAATGAGAAGACAAAATGGATTCTCACACAAAGAACTTTATTGTGACACGTTTCTTATTAACACTTGAGGCTATAATTCTAAAAGTAAAAAAGTTAAAGGGCAACTAAGCCTCAGAACAACATTGATTAGAGGCAGATCTCCTTGTTATAAAAAACAGTAATCAGTGTCCTCACCTCTCATTTAATATGGTTGTTGAGGAAATGTAACTTTCCAACATGAGGTTTGTGTCTTATTTCCAGTGTTCCAATATCACAGTGTGGTCACTGACCATTATGTTCTTTACACTGCTCAGTCCTAAGATACTGCAGGAACTTGTTACAGTTTGTCCCACCCACTAGTAGCTCAGTCAATCCTTTTACAGACAGAATTCGGAAGGCAGCATGTGACTGAGACAGTGGTGTGGCCAGTCACTGTACCATACACACAGTTATTTCATCCAGTCTTCAAGTGGTAAAATTTACTTAAGGCTATTTAATGTATTGCTACTTTAAAGTTTATTGGGGTTTGTAGAGGGTATATGTTCAGATTCTTGAGTGCTAAAATTTGGTTAGTTCTCCTTTAAATATATTTAAATAAATTAAATTATTTATATATAAGATCTTTAATTGCCAGAATCATTTAAATTTGGAAAATGGGATTGGGGGAAATAGTAGAAAAAAAGAATCCTAGAAGAACTGTAGAATTAGAATCCTAGAAGTCTAGCATATATTTACATAGGCTTAAATGGATAAAAATGTATGAAGACAAAGTGGGTCTAAGACGTGATGGATAGACTGGAAGACCATCATCACATATTATCACAACCAAAAAAAAAAAAAAGAAATGTAAGAATGAGCAGTGGATCCAAAAAACTCGAAGTTTGCCAGAAAAAACTTAATAAGTGGGTGGCAATTGTATCTCTAATATTAAAGGGCATGTCCACCCAAAAACTATAATCCCCCCCACTACTGGCCCCATCATGTAAGTGTAGTGTAATCCTACCTCACATCCCAGCTCCATATGGTTCTCTGTAGTCCCCCCCCCAAAGTCCCAAAAACTGACCACCGGAGGATAGCAGAGTCCAATAGGATGCCCCTCCTGGCCTCCGGAGAAGTTTGACATGCGTACTGCAGCCCTTCTCCCCTCCCTCCCTCCCCTATCTTAGGATTCCCTCCCTAGTGTAAATCCCTTTTGCTATATAATCCCCTGTCCCCCCAGCCCCAACCGCTATGTTTATTTATTAGAAAGTTCCCAAACTTTACTACCTCCCTCTTTTCCTCCGCCGCACTGAATGACCGGCAGCCGCGTCGTGATTGGTTGCGCTCAGCCAATCACAGACGCGACTGCCAGTCCTGCCCCTCTGTTGCACTTTTCTCCAAGCAGAGGGCCAGCAGCGCAGCGGAGGAAAGAGGGGAGGTATGTAAGTTTGGGAACTTTCTAATAAAATAAATATAGCGGTTGGGGCTGGGGGACAGGGGGATTGATATAACAAAAATTCATTTCAAGGGTGGACATACCCTTAAAGAATAAAGGACTAGGCAGTACTAGCCATATTTTTCAGCTAGATATGTGCCTCGGTGCCGTCGGAATAACTGGGAAAGTGACCCAGAAAGTGCCCACAACCTTAGTTTTCCAATGATTGAATCCACAATCGACTATTTCTAGACAGAAACTGTCCCAATAGTAGTTTGATTCAATATTCAATTGTCGAATCAATCAGGATGTCTAGTTGATTTACCATCTGCCTTCTCTTGGTCTGATCATCATTTTGCAATCCAATGTTGATCGGCCATAGATGGTTGTTGGATTGACGTCCTCATTACTGTATGACCTGCATTATACAGGACAGTGTTCTATTAATTACTGTTTATTTGTATTTCCAGAATTCGTTATTGTGGGAAGCAGTCCAGATTTCAATTGCAATGATACTCTGACAGATAGTGATGCCAATTAAAAGATCTCAGCACACAGCGAAGCACCCGGCCTATGAATGGTACTGAAATGTGTTTTGCCAAAATACAGTGAAACAATATTCCTTTAACATAAATGTCATATAAATAGGAAAATTCAGCAAATGTCCGGGAAAGTGATTAAAGGAACATAGCTTCTGTTATTGCCATTGCACTATAAACGCTGTACAGCAGTGTAGCATTTAGCTAAATAAGCTCTTTTCTATTGCCTACACCTGCTTTTTGTGTGCCGGAGGAAGAAGCGGAATCTGCTGGCCAGCTTTTGTTTCCAGCCACAACATGGCACCAGGAAACCCCATGCTGGATTAATGAGCTACAATACCATTAGTGGTGTGATGACAGTGACAGGTATTAGATTTACATCTCTGTAATTCTGGGGAAGGGAACTTAGTTACTATCTCTGTTGGCCCTATCTGCTTTCCACTGACACCAATGAAAAGAATGATGTCAGACAGCTTATTGCATGGGGGATTCTTTCAGCATTTTCCAGTGGATAGTATTCTGACTTTGATCAGCCCTTCACCCTTAACAGGCTACAGATAACACTGATGGTCTATGGATGGGAATATGACACATTTCCTCTATCAGATCACGTTTTTTATGTTTTTTGGTAAGGTGTATATGTGGCCTCTTTTAACAACATTACAATTAACAACCCCTTGTTACTTTTATCCATTATATTTAAAATTCACCTTACACAGTAACATATATGAAATCTCGGGAAAGGTAGGGATTCTTTTTTTTAACCAAACATACTGTTTCAGACTGCGTGGTCCTTCTCCAGCGTTCATATAAAATATATCATAGGGCAGTATGGTAGTTAAAGGGCATCATTTAAAAAGAAAAGTACCTGGGGGCAGGCAGGTAGGATTGATACGCTTCTTCTCTCAATAGTGCTTCAGCATCTTTAATACAGGAAGGGACATGACCTGGCAGGTGAAAACTGTACGTCCTGTAGCTCCTCAACAAAACTAAATTGGGAGGTTGGGGCAATAATCAATCCGCCTCCCTGCCCCAGGTACTTTGCATTTTTAAAAAGTTAATTTTACAGTTATAAATTGTCTCTTAATCAATAGGCCAGTAAAGTGCACAATAGCTTTCTTAACAAGGTTCTTATCCCCTTTTATTGAAGCCACATACACATACTGTAAAGTACTTTTCCCAAAAAGGAGTTTAATAACTTTCTTCCCTCATTTTTCCATGCTCTGCTATTCCTGCTATTGCACAGTGAATTCTAAAACAGTTGAAACTACTGTATGTTTTTAATTGGCTGACAGAGGGTTCACTACAAACCTACCGACCCAACCAGTTCTGAGAGGTGAGCGGCATTTTAATATTTCCCAGTGCAGTGCAAGCATAGAAGGCAAGAACATAAAAAGACATATGTAAACGAATTGTTACAAACGTTAGTTCCTTTTCTTTTTGCAATATGGCTACATAGCTCATGTGCTCACGTGATCTTTGCCACGCAAGACATTTTCCTTTGTGGCAAAAAAAAACTATGATTTTTTTTTATTTGTTTTTTTTTAAGATTCAACCTTTGTAGGATATAAAAATGTGTGCTCCACCGAATCCAAGTTATGTTCATAACCAACCCACTCAATGGACGA
>JAACNH010004781.1:0-22753 GCA_019447015.1 Hymenochirus boettgeri | reverse complement strand
AAAAAAAAAAAAAAAAAACTATAATGGGACCCCTATCTATCATTCATCCACAGTGATTTTCTGGGAGAAGGCTATATCTGTCATAGAAAAAAAAAGAAGATGGGGCTCCCTTGGCTACTGGGCCCCCCTGCAGTTGCTCCCCCTGCTCCTCTGTAAGTTACTCCCTTGGACACTTGGCAAATTATTTGTAAGCCTTCATCCATGTCAGGGTAGACTCTTTTAGCAGTGAACTAACTGGCCTATTATATGGAATCCTGGAATTTGCATTGATCATCATTTTATTTGTTTGTCCCAACATGCATTAATAATTACTTATAGCAACAGGAAAAAGAAAGTATTGGGCAGCTTAGCCACTCCCCCATTTATAATCCTGACAGCCAACCTAATTTAGCCATGTCTGTTAAAGCCCTAACACCAATCCCCTTCATGTAGTAATGTAGTCAGAGCAACTAGAGAGGCAACAATTCCCCTTTTCCCTAAGGTTGGGCTCAGTGAAGTACAAAGTGAAGATAGTTGTCCCCTTTCCTCAAAATAATTCACTTGTCTCCTCCCCTCAAGCTGTAACAAAGATAACACCCCCACAGTATTCAGAACAGCCAGTTGCCCCCTCTTTCCCAGTACAAACAACTGAACAAACAAAAAGTCAATTGGCTTTCTTCTGCTCCCCAGTACAAATATAAGCCAATTGTCCTGTCCCACTATCCCCAATACAAACCAAGCATGTTCCCCTTCTTACTTCCTACCCCCCACCAGTACAAGCTAGTTGACCATTTCTACTCTCCCAAAGTACAAACATAAGCCAGTTGTCTCTTCCCACTCCCTCCTGTGAAAACACAAACCAGTTACTCCTTTCCACTCTCCCAGTACAAACACAAGCCAGTTGCCCCAGCACTCAGCAGCATGCAAGACTAGGTCTTCTACTTTCATTTTCATGAGTTGTAAGCCTGTTCTGCCCTCTGCACCACATTCCTCACCGTAACATTATTAAAAAGCAGTTAGATCAGCGTTAAAGAGGAACAAAACCGCAAAGTATTTTGAAATAATATTTTTTATTTAATCTCCATTAGGCGACAAAGTGGCTGCTTAGAATTGGTCTGAAAGTTAGCCTTACGTTTGGTTCATAGACTGCCTATAGGTGGTTCTTATATATCCTTGGTTTTGATATGTTGACTTACATATTGCAGAGATTCTTCTAGCAAAAAAAGCTAGTAGAAAAATGTATTGAAAATGTGATTCATCACTAGTCAGCATCCTGGCTCACTTCTTCAGCTATTCCATTCAATAGTGTCATCTGTCTTACATGTCAGTGGGTGCAAAATTCTGGGGAGGGCAACAGTCAGATTTTGCAAGTCAACTACATTGTGCAGTCTCCCCATAAGTGTATAATGGGAGGGAGGTGTATGTGGACCCTAGGATGTTTGGGAGGTTTGGGAGGCATTATTTATTTTTGCATTTAAATTTTTACAACAAATGTGCCTCCTTTCCTGGAGTTATCTAAGTAACAAAAGATTCTATGAACACTTCAATAATCTTGGTGGGCACTGTTCCCCTAGTAGATCCAAAACAAAGTTTCTTAAAGCTGAACAATACTATTTGATTTTTTTAATACTGCAAAAACCGTTTGTAAGATAAAAGGCTAGACTATATACATCTAAGTACAGCTGGAGTTGGCAAACTTGATTTTTATGAACACCTACACACAAATCAGCTTATTAGCACAATCACCTGTTCATTTAAATCATTACTAGTTACTTAGCAACAAGAATTTTGTTCTTATTCTACAAACCGAAAATGTTAGGGATTTTTCTCCAGACATCTGTAATGAACAAAATGAAGATTCCCCACACGTCATTAGAAAGTGTCAGAGGAGGTGAGCGGAACTGGGGGAAATAAAATTGCCTAAAGCCAGCCAAAGGCTCAAATCATTTGATGAACTACAATCAGAAAAAAAAGAAAATGAAAGGGGGGGAGAGAGAAGAAAACCAAGAAAGCTAAAATAGAACTGAAAATGTTCTAGTCGTCATATTAACAAGTTCAGATAACGGTGCAGGGCTTAAAGGGCCGGCTTTCATTAGGAAAAACTACAGAACAGTGCTAATATACAGGGTCTAAGAATAGTCGGCTGGAAAAAGAATGAGTCCAACAAATTGAGAGGCTGCAAATGAGTACTTTTGTAGTAGAGGTAGAGGAAATACTTTGCAGGGTATTAGATTTAAAAAAAAATCTAATATACTCTTAATAAGATACAGATAGCTGTATTTTAAATGGCAGGCTTGTGGAGAATCATTGGCAAGTTGGCTAGGTGAGCACATGATGAAGCTTTGGCATTTAGCATTTGATGTCATTAAGATAACCTTATTTCAATGGTGCTTGTAATTAATTAGTCAATTGTCTCAATCTGGCCAGGCTGGGGGCACTAGCGGCACAGTATTCAGGCAGAATCGTTGGCTCTGCCCACAGTCCACCTAACTCTGGCCTACATAGACTACTCAGACCTTGCCAAAAGCTATGGCTGTATGACTGTTCCACATGATCTTTTTTCAACTGGGCCGCAGGTAAGGCCCCTGTGTCTTAAGGCCCGTACACAGGTCCAGTTTTGGAGACAAGGCCTCGTTGACTGATTCAGTAAGGATCATCAACGAGACCTTATGGAACAGCCAATTGTTCCTGCCTGAAAATTCACAGAATTTCAAATATCTGCACCCATTGAAATCAATGGGAGTTAAAAAATCCAAAAGTTCCGCCTATAATGAACAAATAGCAATGGTAACTTACTGTAAATGGCTCATGGTCAGATAATGTGATGATACATCATGAAACACACCAAGCAGTCACCTTACTCGTTATGTATAGAACTGCTGTTGTTCGGACAGAGTGTGGGAGCACCACGGCGGATCACGGAGGAAGCTCTCGTGAGTACGTTTTTGGTCTTTTTTTCACTGATATGGTTGAGTGCATTGATAGAAAAGGGCTTATGTCTGTTTATCTACCCATTTATCTATAGAGAGAGAATGATAGATATTTTTTTTAAGGGTTCCTTGTATAGTAACAGTTGTGACTTTAAAAGGCAAAAAAACTGAAGATTTCTTCAAATGCTGCAGTGTTAACAATCAATGTAAAATATTTACCCTTCAAAGTTCCCTAATTAACCATACAATCTAAACAACATTATTTCTATTAAAAAGCAACCGATCTGGAAAGGGAATGATGATGTAAAAGAGCTTTCTACTTCTACTCATCCTGGAAAATAATTGTGAATTCCAGTAATTCTCCTTGGAGCCTGAAGGCACTGTGACTAATGTTTTTTAGGAAATTTATAAGATTATAATCTTTAAAGAATCAAAGGTTCCAGATAATGCAGACTTAGACTTTATTTAAAAATTTGATTCACCATGACTCCACTGAATGACATCAAGGATGCTATTGTGTTATTTTAGAAGAAAGGAATTGGAAGCATGTTGTAAGTTACATTTTTTTTTTGAAAAAATATGGGAGGGATTTGTTACCAGATTGGTCAATATGAGCCCTATACGTAGAGGCGGTGCATCAGTTTTTAGCGATTTTGTTACTTTAACAAATGGTATATTGAACATTAAGCTGATCGTTACTTTCAGTTCGTCAAACAATTGTAAATTACCAGTAAAAATCGTAAATCTACAATAACGCAATTGTAGATTTACAATCCCCATAAGAATACAATTGCGGTAGTTTACTTCTGTATAGTATTCTGCGCCCAAACATTTATTAATTAACTAGCGGGTCAACGATTGGTCAGTAAGAGGCTGAGAAGTGTCCAGGTCAAGATTGTAACCTAAGAGTTTGAGGTTGCGTTTCAAGATGCGAAGTGATGGCGAGTGACATATAAAGCGTGGAAGGGAGTTCCAGATCAGAGGGGCAGCACAACTAAAGAGGGGATGAGCAGATCGGAGGATACGCCTTGAGTAGTATCTGTTTATCAGATTAGAGATATATGGGGGGGACTGAATTGGAGAGAGCCCTGGGGTGCCAGTCGGTTGCTTGGAATAATTCACAGAAGGGTGTTAAAGTAGTCCAGCAGAGAGATGATAAGGGCATGAACTAAAATTTTGGTAGCGTTTTGGGAAAGGAAGGAACGACAGGGTATTGATGTGGTTGTGTTTAAAGGGAAGTTCTGAGTAAAAAGTTCCCAGGCATCGCATATCAAAGGCTGAAGACAGGTCAAGCTGAATAAGTAGGGAATAGGGGCCTTTAGATTTAGCATTAAGGTTGCAATGTATTGGTAGTGCCATTACTGATGCCTTTCAGGTTAAATCATTATGCCAGAATCATTATGCCACAATACTGGTGATGGCATCATCGTTGGTGGGGATCTGCTGTCACCTCTTCCCTTTTGGTAATAATAGCCTAGTATCTATACATGTCATCCATTGTCTTTTATGATCGAGCCAAAATATCAGCAATGATTTTTAGACTCTACAGGCTGATGTCATTTGATTGGACAGGCCAGTACATTTCAGGTGATCATGTGGTCTTCAATGGACCATGATGACCAGTCGATATACTGTATTGTACTGGGTGTACCAGCCTCAACATGCTTACATGGAATCTACGCAGAAGTATCTCAGTTCCTTACATGTGAAATCAGCAACACTATGGAGTATTCATCTGTAATTCTGCAGGTTTATGGTCTGTTCTAATTTTTGGAGCTCTCCTCACTGCCCATTGATTTTGTCATGGTTCATTCTTTAATACAGAGAGAACATTTATAGTTTTACTTCTTCTTCTGTTGTATTCTTCCGCTTTTTTTGGACTGTATTTCCTCCCACAGTTTTTGAGCTAGAGATATGAAATTCGGTACAGACGTGCGGGGTGTATAGGAGAAGTGTTAACCTAGCTAATAAATCCACGGAAGCATTACGGCATTATCGGCAAATTTCTGGACATTCTGGACAAGCCTCAAATGTGGATATTTCGAGGTTTAAGGGTCATGAGATCAAAACATTTTGTTTCATGGTTGTAAACACAAACGCTGATACCCCCAACCCCCCACACAGACACAGGTACACATACCCACTGACCTACCTTTCTATTCCCATAGAAGCCATACTTAAAGTGTAACTGTAGTCAAAAGACTAATTTGATCAATCATGAATAAAAGTCAGTTATATGGTCATACATGAACACACCTGACCTACCTGTCCATTCCTGTGGCAGCTATAATTAAAGGGTAAATAAAGTGAAAAAAAAACTAACTTTGATATATCCTCAATAAAAGTTAGTTTTATAGTTTTAAATACAAAAAAGACATACCCCCACAACCAGACCCAATTATACACACCTACTTACCTACCCTTAAATTTCTGCGACAGCCATATTTAAAGGGTAACTATAGTATAAAACAAATTTTGACTAATCATTAAAAAAGTTTATTTTTTAGCCCCCAACCTGACACATGTACACACACCTACTGACCATCCCCTCCATTATTGTTGCAGCCATACTTAAAAGGTATCTTTTCAAAATTATACCTTTAAATACAAAAAGATCCCACTGCTTCAACAAAAAAAAATTCAGATTTTAAATCTGGGCTGTAGATCCTGAGAAATAATTTTAATCACAGCATCTACAGGGAAAGACATCTCACTCCAGAAGAAAAAATTGTAATATGTGACCCATTAATGACTAGGATCTTTAGCTGCCTGCCAGCACACTTTCTACAACAATTAAGAGAATCAGCAGAGAAAAGAAGGCAGGGGGAGGGAGATGTGTAAGCAGAGCAGGGTGTATGGTGAGGCTGTTGCAGACACTACAAGGAGGCAATGAGTAAGGGAGGGTGGGGCAATTAGGAGCACTCACGAAACATTAATAATTTAATAACAAAGCAAGAAAAGATAAATATGTGAGTGCCACCATTTTACCTCTCTCAAATTGTAGTTTCAGATAATGTAAAGTTGTTTGAGTGAGTATAGTGACCCTTTAAAGGGTAACTAAAATTAAAATTTTTTTATAATATAATACCTATTAGAGGTTTGATTAAGAGTACTGTGAATTTAGTGACCCACCCCAAGGGAGAGCATATTGTTTTATTTTAAAGGATTTTATAATTTTGTGTGTATTCTGATACCCTTGTGTGTTATGAAGTAAATAAAGGTATGTTTTTGGCACTTTATTACTTGTAAGAGAGAGCAATGGATTCTTTTTTTCTATTGTCAGTTTTGACACACAACAACTGAGCTAACCATTCATTCATGTGGCGACCACATTTTGAAGGGTAATTATAGTCAAAAAACACATTTTGAACAATCATCAAAAAGTTGACACAAGTACATGACACAATTACACACACTAACTGACCTACCCATTCATTCATGTGACACCCATATTTAAAGGGTAAGTAAAAAAACTACAATGTCCTCATCATTGCAATAAGAGTCCAATCTCATGAGTGTGACACCTATAATGCTTACTTATTCATTACGGTGGTCCGGGCATGTAAAACCGCGAATAGAACACTTAGAACAAAATAGCGAAATAGAACACTTCAAACTTCAAAATTCAGCAATATATATTCGGGGCTTACCCGTGCCTCTTGGTGACCCAGGTGCAAAATGCCCCAGGTCCGTCGCTTCAGACCAAATTCCACGGATACAACAAAAGAAAAAACGACACTGCATCAACCGGGAAAAATACAAGAGGAATCCGGACACATAGATAAATGAAATCACAGCTTTTATTCTCAATATGCCTGACGCGTTTCAGACCTCCCGGTCCTTAATCATAGGCAAACAAACAGTGTATCGACACACCCCTATATACTACCCTATTACGTAACACCCACGTGATTACCCACATCAATAAGTGAGTAGCCCAATATATTAACCCTTGGTAAGTAAAAAATTAAAAACATGATTACAATCCAATAGTACTACTATGTGCATACATCAAATAGTAAAAATCTTATATAAAGGGAAGCATAATAAATAACAATATCATATAATATAAGTATAATAATAAATATACAAATAGAGCAGATAAGAAAAAAGCCCTATAAACGTTACTATATCTATGAACATATTTATGTATTATTAAAGTAAACAGGGCTCTGAGAAAGTAGAAATCCAATGATATATGAGACATAGCAACACCAGCAGCATACAAAGCAACAATATACAAAAAAATTTAGGCACTATTAACCAGTGTAACAATTCACATCGAAAACAGAATTGAGCCCCAATGGTTGTCTAGTGTCCAATGTGAATATCCACTTTGTTTCTTGTTTAATCATTTTCTTATACCTGTTGCCTTTTCTGGATTCAGTTTTAATACATTGTATCCTTTGTGCCTGTAACATATTAATGTTACCATTATTGCACTGACAGAAATGTCTGGCTATAGGACTATTACTGTCCTTATTCTTAATAGCTCGTATATGTTCCCGTATTCTAGATTTAAGGGTTCTTTTAGTACACCCTACATATTGTATACGGCAAGCAAGACATTCCAACAGATATATGACATATGATGATGTACAATTAATATAATCTTGCATCTGGAATACTTTCCCTGAATATTGATTACAAAAGGTTTTACCTACTTTTATATGTTTGCAAGTTATACATCGTGCATGTCCACATTTGAACATGCCGATCATAACTAACCATTTACCTTTAGATATAAGATTATTATAACATTTGCTTGGTGATATTCTATTGCCTATGTTAATTGATCGTCTAGGAAGATATCTGCAATTTTCTATAACATCTTCCCCTATTTTCCTGTCAGCTTTCAGAATAGGAAGATGTTTTTTAATAATACCAATTATATCATAAAATTGGTGACTGGTTGGTTTGCTTGTTTGATATTTTTTCGTTTAGGTTTGTATAACAATGTTTGTCTGTTAATATGAAATGCTCTTAAAAACGATTCCTTAAGAGCAGTAAATCGATATCCTCTATCTAGAAACTGGTCCCTAAGTATGCAAGATTGCATGATGTATTCATCATCTGTAGTACAATTCCTACGTAGTCTAATGAATTGACTGAATGGAATACCCTGGATGCAGTGTTTAGGATGACAAGAATTTGCATGAAGAAGAGTGTTTTTAGTACTCTCTTTTCTATATACTGTAGTAAACATTTTTACAAAAATGGAAAGATCCAAATAATTAGTTACTTCTTTCCCGTATGACCAGGTAAACCGTAAATTCATATCATTATTGTTAAGGTCATAAATCAGTGTTTCAAATTCTCTTTTAGTGCCTCCCCAAACCCAAATCAGATCATCAATATATCTTTTATGATGAATCAGTTTGTCTATATACGAATATGGTGAATGTTCTGCATATAGATAACATTCCTCCCACCATCCGAGATATAGGTTGGCATATGTAGGGGCGAATCTCGCCCCCATCGCCGCCCCTTGGGTTTGGAGATAATATTTTCTATCGAACATAAAGAAATTATGAGTCAGGATAAAAATTTTCCATTCTATAGTGTATCCACTGTATGAATTTAGAGGATAATGAACGGCTTCAAAGCCTTTATTATGAGGAATACATGAATAAAGTGAAACCTTATCAATAGTAATAAACTCATAATACGGTAACCATTCCATAGTATCCAAAAATTGAAGAATATGTGTAGTGTCACTTATATATGATTTCAGACGAAGTAATACATCAATAAGTTGGGATAGGCCCTCATTAAGTGAGCCTATCCCAGCCACTATGGGTCTCCCTTTTGGTGGCACCTCCCCTTTATGTACTTTGGGGAGGTGATGGAATATAGGGATTACCGGAAATTCAGGATTTAGTTTTTCCAACATGGTGGTGTCTATAATACCAATAGCTAAACCTTCTTGAATTAATTGAGTAAGCTCCACTTTATAACCATTAGTAGGATCTGACCGGAGGGGTTTATAAGTACTAATATCTGAGAGTTGTCTGATAGCTTCATTATAATAACTAATGCTATCTAAAACTACCCCAGAACCCCCCTTGTCTGCTGCCTTGACAACAATGCTTTTGTCCTCTCTTAAGGTTTTTTTAGCTTTATAATCTTGTTTATGAAAATTATCTAGAGGATTGTTTCTGGAAATAATATTCTTATTTAGTATTCTAAGATCCTTTTCTACATTCTCCTGGTAAATTTCTATAGCTTCAGAACGAGGTAATTGCCATTATTGAGTTTTATAATCTGCAACACACTCATTCTCTTCCAAAATTCGGCTTTTCAAGCCTAATTCAAAGTTCATACTCAAACTTTCCCTATCTAGTTATTTACTATTTCTGTTTACATTTTAGTATAGTATAGTATAGTATTTGAGGTTGAATAAAGACATACGTCCATCCAGTCCAACCCATCTAGCAATATCCTCATTTCCTGCCTAACTGTTGATCCAGAGGAAGGCAAAAAAACCCCACCAAATTTTAAACATTACCAATTAACAGTGACGTAGCTATAAATTGCAGGGCCCCATAGCAAGATTTGAGATGGGGCCCTTCAACCCACAAAAAAACAGTTCTGTGCAGTTCAACCTAACCCAGGCAGGTAAAGGGTATGTTCACAATCCTAAGAACATTTTTATGTCACATAGATCATCCCGACAATCCCTGTTTTCGTTTTACATTTACATTTCAAAGATGCTCCCAGGCTCAGATATTCTACTTATGTGAGCACAGTAGCAGAGGTATATCGTTCTGTAACGGGCGTCCGCCATTGGCTGTAATGTCACTATTAGAGATGGGCGAACTTTCGAAAGTTCGGTCCATTTTCGGACTTTCGAACTATATAGAAAGTTTGAAAGTTCGAAAACGGACCCATTAAAGTCAATGGGAGTCAAATAGTTTGAAAAGTTCTAATGAAATACAATTTAAATATTAATGGTAACTTAATGTAAATGGCTGTGGGACCTGGAAAATGGTCTGGGGAACATGTTCCAATATCCAGGACATTTGAAAAATCTATTTTACTCTCACTCACGCTATTTTCGAGTTCGTTCGCACCTAGGTACCATGTACATTTTACTTGCGGATTCGATGCTCGCGTATAGGTTTTAATTGACACTTTACTCATAGATTCGATGTTCACGCCTAGATACCATGCACATTTTACTCGCGGATTCGATGCTCGCGTATAGGTTTTAATGGACCCTTTACTCGCGGATTCGATGCTTGAACGGTCGAACATTCGATATTTATTGAAAGTCTGAAAATATCGAAAATCCGCGTCCAGGTTCGAGTTCTAGTCCATCTTTAGTCACTATCCCGAATGAAGAGAGGAGCCGCAGTTTTGTAAGTAGAATATCTGAGCCTGGGAGCCTCTTTGAAAGGTTTAAGTAAAACAAAAAGGGGGTTGTGGAGGAGGGTGGACATGTCTGCAGGGGACCTGGTAGGGCCCCCTTGGCTCCAGGCCCCATAGCAATCGCTATGGTTGCTATGGTGATCCCTACACCCCTGCCGATAAATTCATTTTGATCGCTGGTCCATTTTAGTTCAGTTTTGTTCTGGGTTTGTTTTTGTTTTTTTATTAGAAACTTTTTTTTTAAAGTCAGAAAACATTACTAACCATTTATAAAGATGGTTGTTTTGATCTTGTGTATTAATCTAAAATGAATATGTTATGATTCACTGCCAATAAATACCAATAATAAAAATCCTTTAGTACACTGAAATTATGTAGACTACTAATTGAAAATTGCAGATTATTTTTATGATCATTTTTATCATTTATGTTTTTGTGCCATACTAAAAATCCAAGGTGAACAGACCAACTTTAAATGCTGTTTTATCTTCCTGGACGGGCACATTCTTTTCAGCCTCTCTAGATAAATTGTTTTGCTGTTCTGAAGTTCTTCAAACAAACTGTAGTTTTCATTTCCTTTTTAATACTTTTCCTGTGCCATTTCATTTCAACTAAATCTAAATAAGCCCCTAAACTTTAAAATGGGAAAGTCTTTTACTGCTTTTATAAGTTATTCTCATTGGGGCAAAGTATAGGCTACGTGCAAGTAAAATACAATATTTGTTGCCGAGTAGTCAAAAAATCCAAAGTTTTGCTAACTACTGTGCAAATAAATTGGTCAATTAGCATGCTCAATAGGAAGTTGTTTTCTTTGACAAAGTAGGTAAAACTGTCCTTCAAATAGTAAAGAAATATAAAAAAAAAAGTAATTTCACGTTTGGGAGATCATTGACGATAGCCGAGTATCTGTTCTGCTAAAAATTGATGGGAATAGGCTAGCAACGATTCTCCTGTTGTGTTTATTCTGAATGTAATTTGCCTTATCTCTGTGAAGAGATAATTGAATTTTCTATTAATATGAAATGGCACAAACCAGGGTTGTATTATTGTATACAGTATTTTGGTTAAAAAAAAATAAAAAACAAACACAGTGATTATGTGGCTTCTATACTTTATAGCTTGAACATATTTATTTTAAAACTAAAGTTAATCTGAAGACAATTTTACAGGTTTTTGTGTGCAGTCGTTTATTTCTTTGCAGTACCAATGTTTTTAATTTTCCTTTAACTGTGAAAATTGTTTTTACAAAGTATGGAAGGCTTTTAGCAATTTTTTTAATATACATATTGGATAATATACTGTAAACTGCAAGCAAGTAATATTTTACTGCCCCATGTACAAGTGCATACCTTCCATATCACCACTAAAGATATCAATGTTATCACAAATATCACATATTAAAGGGTAAATTCAGCCTCAAAATAATATTACATATTTAGAAGGATTACCCCACAAAACCCTAAAACTATACATACATACATTATCCAGGAAGAGTTCAAATACATGTACTGTAGCTCCACGTGGGAACATCAGATGAAGACCATCTGATGATCCCAAAGTAGGGTTTTGGGGTGGCAAATCCTTCTATGTAAACATGTAAACTTATTTTGAGGCTAGAGTTAGCCTTTAATAAAGAAGAAGAAGAAGACGAAGAAGAAGAAGAAGAAGAAGAAGAAAAAGATGACATTGGTAAAACTATAGCTCATAATATTCCATCTTCTAATCCTAATCACTATTTTAAATACTAATGTCTTAAAGGGTATAAACACTGTAAATCCAGCTTAATGTTACTAGATAGCTTAGGCTTTAAATGTAAAGTGGGTGTAAAGTGTGCACATCACGCTGTGTGCGCACTGACATCAGGAGCGTGCTCTGCCACAGGAAGCAGTCTTTGCTTGGCAAAGGTATTTCCACATCTCGTGGGGGAGGAGCTAAAAATGGTAGGAGACAGGAGGAGGAAGACAGGAGTAAAGGGTATAGGACGGTACTAGAAGAAAACAGCCTAAGCTATCTGGTAATATTAAGTTGGATTTACAATGTGCTTACTAAAGATGGACTAGAACTCAAACTCGAACCTGAGTTCGAGCCAAACTATTCAAATTCGAACGAATTCGGACTTCTCGAACTATCCCGGACACGGATTTTCGATATTTTCAGACTTTCAATAAATATTGAAGGTTCGACCGTTCAAGCATCGAATCCATGAGTAAAGTGTCCATTAAAACCTATACGCGAGCATCGAATCCGCGAGTAAAATGTACATGGTATCTAGGCGCGAAAGCGAGCATCGAATCCGCAAGTAAAGTGTCCATTAAAACCTATACGCGAGCATTGAATCCATGAGTAAAATGTACATGGTATCTAGGTGCGAACATCGAATCTACGAGTAAAGTGTCCGTTAAAGCCTTTACGCGAGCATCGAATCCACGAGTAAAATGTACATGGTACCTAGGCGCGAACGAGCTTGAAAATAGCACGAGTGAAAGTAAAATAGATTTTTCGAATGTCCTGGATATTTGAACATGTTCCCCAGACCATTTCCCAGGTCCCACAGCCATTTACGTTAAGTTACCATTAATATTTTAATTGTATTTCATTAGAACTTTTCGAACTATTTGACTCCCATTGACTTTAATGGGTCCGTTTTCGAACTTTTGAAATTTCTATATAGTTCGAAAGTTCGAAAACGGACCGAACTTTCGAAAGTTCACCCATCTCTAGTGCTTACCCTTAGGAAAAATCAAAAATTTTCTGTTCTCATTAATAAATTCCAATACCTTTTACCTGACTTTAATAACCTAAAAACTCTGTTACTGGGTTGTGTAGAAGCATCTTTAATTTTAAAATTTAATTTTTAATTTTAACTGCCAGAGGTGCAGAGAGCCAAGTTTCTGTAAAACATAGTATTATATAGTATAGTACCTCCCTTATAGCATCCACCCTGGCTCTACAGTCTTCCATCTTATTTACCATGGACCTCATGTTAGCCAACAGGATGCTGGAATGGCCGCTTTTTTAACCTTAACCGTGCTCCAGCACGTTTACCCCTATGTTTATTTTTCCCCTTCCTCTGCTCCCTCTCAATCTTCTGGGGCTCTCCTTTCCCCCTCTCCTCCTCCTCCACTGCTTCTTTTCTCCATGCCTTCCTCCCTTCCCTTTCCTTCCTGCCCTCACTCTGAGACTGGGACTTCCAGGACTCTCGTGAGCCGCGAGACTTCCTCATCTCGCGCAACCCGCACCATGCCCTTGACTCTACCTGCTGCCAGACCGCTACTCCTCCCAGAACCCCTCTCTCCCAAACCACCTCCTTATTTTAATATAAAAAGAATGTATCCCTGTTTAAAAAGAATGTATAAAAAGAATGTATCCCTGTTTATAATACAGCTTATTATAGAGATGACCTTTTGTTCTGTTTACAAGGATTTAGGTTTTACTCTATTAAATGAGTTGTGAGGTGTTTGAAAAATTCCCCATTCACAAAATTATCATGCATAAACAGATGGTCTTGTTGAGTATTTTAATCAAATACTTACACAGATGTTGAAATGTTAATCAGCAGTGAACCAGAGTACTAAGATGAATTATAATGCGCAGCTCTTTTAGCAAATCAGGAGGTTACAATCAAGTACTTTCCTATACTGTAGCTTTACAAAGACTGCGGTGAATTTAATTAAATGAGCAGCATACAAACTTTGATTCACAATATTCCAATTAAAAGAACATTAGCAGCGATACTTACATAAAAGAAAGGGGAGCTGGAAATAGGTTGACTTTCCACAAGTGGGATTATCCTATACCTATCAAAGAAGAACAGAAAAAAATAATACAAGTTACCCAGTTGCAAAGTTTAGGGGACACCCTACATTGTCTGTCGACAAACTACGGGTAAAATTGTGTTTATTATGATTTATAGTCACAGAGATTGCTGATTCAAATGATTTCTTATTTACCTTTCTGTTAGGATTTCTTCAAGGAGAGTCCCTGCAAACCTTTCACTGGACGCAGAGTCTAAGTGTCTGCCGGTCTTTTCCAGAGCCTCTGATGGTGAGGATGTTGTGCGGCAAGGCAGACACCAGGTTGCGGCTCCAGATCAGGGATATCAGGGGACTAACCCGTAGTGTAGAGAGGCAGCTAATAGAGATACACCGACTGACCACAGGAAATATGCCGACAAGATGGGATAGAGACACAGGTTGAACAGTAAGCAGATACTGGCAGGAGTCCATGGGGTTCACAGGCTGACCTAAAGATATATGCAGGCTGGATGGTATGGAGTACACCCTTGAAAACCCTTGAAAGTATCATCTGGTAACCCTAGAATTTTCCATAACCCATGAATGTAGCTTGCCCAAACATGACAATTGCCCGATCATAAAGTAAGAAGTGTTTAAAAACATTTTGGTAAAAGTGACATATTTCCCAGGTGTGACAGCCATTTACAGTAAGTTACCATTGTTAGTTTATCTGTAATTCATCTGAACTTTTCGAACTATCACTCCCCATTGACTTAACAGGTCTGTTTTCAAACTTTCGAACTTTTACTGAAGTTAGAACATTCTTAAACTGACCAAACTTTATGAAGTTCGACCATCTCTAGTAATCAGCTGTTTAAAAGATTGGTACCGGTCTTTTAAACAGCTGATTGCGTGTACCTTTACTGTGGATGGGTGATCAGCTGTTTAAACACAGCTGATTGGGCCAGGGGCCCCTGATGTTACGCTCCTGCCTATGGTCCAGAAAACAGGAAAAGTAGTCGAATCAAGTCCTATGATTTAGCAGGTCTTGAAGTATGGGTCTTAAAACACATTTTCCTGATTTCTAACTACAGATTTATATGTAATTTGAAATTGTAATTTAAAAATCGATAAAATCTTTCACCTCTGAAAAATTACTAAAGAAAGTTACTTTCAGTTTAATTCCCATTTCCCTTTAGCACAGGCAAATACAAAGTAGCCATTTGGAGAATCAGATTGAGCATGTCTAGGATCACACAAGCTGGCTACACACTATCCAATATTTACGGCTATCCAACCGACATTTCAGAGTACAGGTTTATCAGGCCGAAGTACTGGATTCTTTTTTTTTGGGACAATCAGAAGGGTTTGACCCCCCCAAAAAAAAAAAAGGTCCATAGGACCATATAATCCGTCTCAGTGAGATGACAGTCACGGCAACTTTTGGCGCAATGACAGTCCTTCATACTGGTCACAAGTGCTGAACGGTCAGTTGGGACGAAGGATCCCACCCAGCATGTGTACTCAGCCTTTGGGAAGAGGGCAGCAACTCCTGAGATATGCTTATCTACTGAAAAATGTATCTGCATATCTCTGAATGGGAAAAAGTGAAATATAATATTAATTAGCATTGTATGGGCTACAAATCGCTAAAAAGCAATACCGTGACTTTATAAATATGGCTCAAAATGTTCTATATTGTTTATTGTGCTAATATAAATATGATATATATACATACATATAACCTGGCCTAAACATTACCCCTCTCACTGGCCCATCCTGATCTGATCCAAACCACCTTTCATGCTCCACTGCCAATCTATTTACAGCCTACTGATATACAGCACCTTATGTCTCACCCCCATTTCCTCTAGACTGTAAGCTTTTTGGGCAGGTTCCTCTCTCCTATTGTATCACGGTATTGCTGTAAGAAACTCCACACTGTTTACTTACAGTATATTATGTATTAGCTGTGTATGTAATATGTACTGTATGGTTTGTATAATATGTATTACCCTGAATTTACTGAATGACTATGTAATTGTAAAGCGCCACAGAAGATGTTGGCGCTATATAAATTATTAATAATAATAATATGATATAAAAACAATTTCCATGGATTCTTTTGGGTGGTGGAGTTCAAGATTGTTGCCTTTTGTATAGTTTTTTTTAGTACATATTTTTATTAATGAGAAACCTCTTGGCAATTTTGTTTACATAGAACATCACAAATAAAATAGAATGCTGCATTTACATAAAAAAAGATATTTTTCCAGATTTTGTAATGAGGTCAGATACAAAGCAGTGCGTAGGTTTTAGTTTTCGTTGCATTCATTAAATTCTTTTTGTTTAAGTGTTTTATAATTGTGTAATTGTACATTTATATATATGTATATTAATTATAACACTGGTATAATAAAACAAACTGTGGTTCACTGTGAAACTGAGATGTTCTGGACTTTTAAATAATATATTCAATGAATAATGTTCATATAAATACATATAAATAGCAATGTATTTTTCTTCAAGGGGAAGTTTAGCTTTCATATTCTTTTTATTAAAGGAGAACTAAACAATATTTTTTTACTCCATAATCCCTAATCTGAAAGCATCTGACAAGAGATGTTCGAAACTGTTGAGTTTCGTTCCGTTTTCGAATTTTCCGGAAAAATTCAAAGATTCGAAAACGGACCCATAGAAAACTAGGGGAGAAAAAAAATTGAAAGTTTGTGTCCATTTTGAGGGACAAATAGTAATAGTAGGTTACTGTAAATTACACAGAGACCTGGGTAATGGTCTGGGGAACCCGTAAATATAACTAAAACTTATTTTAAAACTATCTTTCCTTACGATCGGGCTGTTTTCGAGTTTCTGCATTCTATTCCCGAGAGTTACCGAAATCGATCATTACTTTTGAGGATTCGATTTTCGATAATCGTCCACTTTCTATTTTCGATAACCGTCTACTTTCGATTTTCAATAACCGTCTACTTTTGATTTTCGATAATCGTCTACTTTCGATTTTCGATAACCGTCTACTTTCGGTTTTCGATAATCGTCTACTTTCGATTTTCGATAATCAAAAAGTCTGGGTTCTGTGAAATCTGGGACTTCGAAACCCTCAGATTCGATTCAAAACTGGGTTCTATTCGAACCCACATTACATCTCTACATCTGACCAAGAACACCAAATAAATGTAAATTATCACTCCAGTACATGACATTAAAAGGACAGGAGAGTCAGTCCTTCCAGTCTTCCAATATGCTATTTCCGGGCTGAGAGGAGGCATAACTTACGTTCCAACGTTCCCGCCACTACATGCCCGCTCGTGCTCCTGACTGCTTCGGATAGCCGAAAGGAAGGTAAGTAATGCCTTTGACCCAAGTATAAGCCGAGGTTAGCTTTTATGGGTCATTTAAAAAAGTTAAATCCTCAGCTTATACTCGAGTATATACGGTATTTGTAGGTATTACTGTAGGTGTATTATTTACTGTATGTATTTATTTGATTGATAAAACAGGTAATCTTATTATATTATACAAATTTACTTATTATTATACTTATTATTATTATACAAATTTAGAAGCATTTACAATAATTTTTTAAATGAAATCATTATTATAAATTGTGTAGGGACTTCCTGCAGATACCTGGAGTGGATACCGTCAAATTCTTTGCTTTAAACCAAGGCATATAAAGTTGTCCCTAGGAGACTTCAATTCTCTGGTAAATTGCTCTCCTCCTGGTGTTTGAATCACTGCATTTCCTCCAATTTCTTTTGACGAACTAGGCTTTCATCACATACAGTAAATAGATAATGAAATGATCAGCAAATTCCTGGTTAAGCATCAAACAGCTCTTTCTTCATGATGGATGTCATCTCCTTCTTATCTAAGCAAACATCTTTTGAAGATGCTGCAAGATTGATAATTTACCTGCTCTGATATTAACATTAGAGATGTTCGAAACCGGCATTTTCGTTTAGTGTTTTTTTTTTTTTTTTATTTAGAAAATCCGAAATGCAAGTTTTATTTGTGTTTCAACAAGTTCTATATAATTCCAGTTGAGTGCTAATATTTTTTCAGTTATTAAAGATTTTTTTAAAGGCATTGTAATGTGCCAACAAATAAGACTTTTCCTTAGTGCTGGTTCCCCAATCTTCAATGTCTGCTTCACCTATAGACAAGCCACCATCTGTTAACAGGCAATTAGTGCCTAGATGAGCACGGCCAGATATAATGGCCAGATAGCTGGCATTAAACACTTATGTGCGGGTGAGATTCACACAGAGCCATGCGGCCTCTAGTAAATCTGCCACGGGAGATTTGTCCAGAGTGTTTCAGGTCTGGGTGTATCTCCCTGTAAGTGCGATGCAATTTTGGACACTCCGTGCCCAAGTCAGTGTAAAACCCAAACTATCTGATGTATAAGCATCAATATCTTCCATGGCACTTTACAATTACAATGATACATTCACACCAGACCCTGTTCCAAAGACCTTACAATCTAAGCACTTACGGGGAGATTCAATATCAGGTCTCCCGTTACTTACCTTAGCAAGATCCCGTGATACAATAACTGCCGTAAGCGAGATTACGTCAGTTTTTGCATCGCGGGATCGGGCAAAGGTAAGGAGCGGGACTTTAATGCTCCACAACCCGAAGCATTAAGTTTCACGCTACAAAGTAGCACAAAACTTAACACTACGGGTTTTGGATCGTTAGCACAGCGCTATTTCCAAAAACATTCGGAAATGGTGCTGTGCTCGAAAATCCGTCCAAAACCCACGTTAACCCAAATTTTTTTAGGGTTAACGTGGGTTTTAGACGGAAAAGGGGCATATTGAATCTCCCCCTTAATTTTACACATTCAACCTATCAGTATGTCTTTATGATTGTGTGAGAAACTGTGCCTGGAGGAAACCCACACAAGCACAGAGAACTCCTTGCAGATTTATGTCCAAGGGACAAACCCAGGACTTCAGCGCTGCAAGGCGTCAGTGCTAACCACTACTCCTTTTTGGTTGTGCAGGTAAATAGAAATAGAATTCTTTTAATGCAAGGTTTCTGCTGTTCAGCTTTACAAAATATTCTGAAGCAAACTGGTTTTAGCTGCCGTCTCCCTCTGCAATTGTATTTTAGCTTTCAGGGCAGACAATGAGCGAGTGACAGCAATTCTAAAGATCACAGTAAAATGGCTCTAGCTATTTTCTGCGAAGGCATTGCTTTATATGCTATTTCAGAGGTTAATATAAGAAGGGCGTTAAATATGGGGGAAAAGCTAAAGGTTGTTACTGTGTTGGTTTAATGTTTTTTTTTTTACTATTTAAATTCATTTGAATATTTTGAGGCACTTAAACGGTCAGTTCTAAGAACACCATAGCCCAACAGGTAGGGGTCAGACTGACAATTAGTGAAGAACAAAAACTGGCAAAATCCAAATAACAGGTTGTATTAGGCTCAACTAAAACAAGTGATATTTTCCCATTGTAGTTAAGTCCAACAAAAGAGCATATCAATGACTAGCCTTTAAATTCAGCCTTTTATAGCAGCAACACTGCTTTTCCATTCTGCGTAGCTCTGAGCATGTGTGCAGCCTGGGTGTTATAACTGGTGATTTAGACTTCAGAACTCACATCTCTTCTGTTGTGAAATCATCATACTTACACCTAAGGAACATTGGTAGAATTAAACATCTAATCCCCCAGAAGATTAGCCAACACTGGTTCAAGCCTTCATTACGTCACAGACGGGCTATAGAGATGGACTGGATCTCAAACTCAAACCTAAGTACGAATCAAATTTTAATAGTTCGAACTAACCCAAACTTTTTGGATTTCGAGAGACAGAAGCCAATGTAGCGAGAGTTTTGTCCAGAGGGGTCAAGCTTGCCTGGCTCCTCAACAATGGTGGCAAATAGAGATGTAATGTGGGTTCGAATAGAACCCAGTTTCGAATCGAATCTGAAGGTTTTGAAGTCTCAACGAAACTTTCAGAACTCCCGAATTTCAAGGATATTTATTGAAAATTGAAAATCAAAAGTAGATGATTAGCGAAAATCGAAAGTAGACGATTTTCAAAAAACCAAACTCGAACTTTCGGACTTTCCCAAAAATTTCGAAAGTTCGAAAACGGAACGAAACTCAACAGTCTCGAACATCTCTAGTGGCAAACTGTGGTGAGCCTACTCTAACTCAATGGTTCTGCTGCTGTGAAGCTGTTTTGCCTGCTTTTCCCTATATGTTGCAAATATGATGCTAATTACCAAAATAAAGATTAAAGAGGAAGTTCAGTGCAAATACATATACTTTTTAAAAAAAAGAGCAGTATTTTTCCATTCTAATGACTAGAGATGGACTAGAACTCAAACTCGAACGCAAGTTCGAGACGAACTATTCAAGTTCGAATGGACTCAAGTTCGAATGGAAAAATTGTCTATATATCAATACGCAAGCATCGAATCCGCGAATAAAATGTCCATTATACTTAGACGCGAGCATCGAATCCTCGAGTAAAATGTCCATTATACCTATACGCGAGCATCGAATCCGCGAGTAAAATTGTCTATATATCAATACGCGAACATCGAATCCGCTAGTAAAATGTCCATTATACTTAGACGCGAGCATCGAATCCGCGAGTAAAATGTCCATTGTACCTATACGCGAGCATCGAATCTGCAAAAAAAATTGTCTATATATCAATACGCAAGCATCGAATCCACGAATAAAATGTCCATTATACTTAGACGCGAGCATCGAATCCGCGAGTAAAAATGTCTATATATCAATACACGAGCATCGAATCCACGAGTAAAATATTCGAACATATTCGAACATGTTCCCCAGACCATTCCCAGGTCCCAAAGCCATTTACATTAAGTTACCATTGATATTTTAATTGTATTTCATTAAAACTTTTCAAACTATTTGACTCCCATTGACTTTAATGGGTCCATTTTCGAACTTTCGAACTTTCCATATAGTTTCGACCATCTCTACTAATGACCTTAACCTGCTCATTCAGCATTATGTCCGTGTAACATTCCATGTTAGTGTGCATTGTGGGAAGAAGAAGGACCATTACAGAGCCTGAAATGTAAGCTCATTAATGTTTTACAGCAGGAAATAGCAAGGGGTATAAATTCAACTGATTTTTTAAAATGGAAGAGGACATGTGGAAAACCTAGGTATGCTTAATATAAACTAAGAATAATATAAGCATAAGTATGCTGTAAAAAAAGTTAAAGGACAACTAAAGCCTCAGAACAACAGTGAACCTGAAGGTAGAACACCTTGATATATAACCAGTAATCTATATGTTACCTCTCATTTTGATACAGGCGCTGGGAAATTTACCTAAATAACATGGTTTGTGCTTTACTTCACAGCATTTTAATATCACACAGTTTGGTCAATGACCATTATGTTCTGCACATGCTCAGTCTTTAGCTATGGCAGAAACATGTTACAGGTGGTCACACCCATTAATAATCTCTAGCCAATCCTTTTACAGGACAGATAAAGCAAAGAAGCATGTGACTGAGGTCAGGAGGTGTGGTCTGACACTGCACATACACACAGATGGGGAGGAAAATTTAATTCTCCCTCTTTACAAAGCATTGGTAAGGCCTCATTTGGAATATGCAGTGCAATTGGAATCCTGTGTACAAAAAGGACATTTTTGAAATGGAAAGGGTTCAGAGAAGGGCAACTAAATTAATAAGGGGATTGGGGAGCTTGAATATGAAGAAAGACTGGAAAAATTACAATTATGTATGCTGGAGAAAAGGAGCTTGTGTGGGGATATGATTACTGTGTATAAATACATTAACGGGCCATACAATAAACTATCTGGGGCATTGTTCACCAATAGAACATGTCAAAGGACACGTGGACATCCCTTAAGACTTGAAGAAAAAAGGTTTAGGCTTCAAGTTCGGAAAAGGTTTTTCACTGTGAGAATGGTAAAGCTATGGAACTGTCTTCCAGTGGACGTTGTTATGGCAGGTTCATTGGTCAGTTTCAAAAAAAAGCTGGATGAGTTTCTGCAAACAAGGAATGTTACAAGTTACTGGTATTGATACATAAAGTAGAGTTGATTCAGGAAAATTTCTTGAAGTCAGGAATTTTTATCCCCTTCATAAATTTGGTGGGTTTTTTTTGCCTTCCTCTGAATCAACAGCAGGAAATGAGGATATTGCTAGATGGGGATATATTTATTTATTTCTGCCTAAAATACTATACTACACTAATAAATAAATAAAATACTACTGTACTACTGTACTACTGTACTATACTACACTAGATACATCATCCAGTTCTTAAAGGGAATGTTCAGTGGAAAATATCAATATTTTAAAAAGTATTAGTTTATATTATACATACATAGTTATTCTAGATATTCTCTCCCATTTTGAAAAATCTGTTGAATTTCTACCCCTTGCTATTCCCTGCTGTTGACATTAGTGAGCTGCCATTTCATGTTCCTAACAGTAATGTCTACTGATTGGCTGTTGGATGTGTCAAACATGCTCAGATCTCTACTAAGCAAATGAATCAACCCAGGTGCTGGGTCAACTGCAAAACCATAACGGTCTCTATTATGGGTCCTACAAACAGGAAGTCAGTATTTCGGAAGTATTTATTTATACACAGACAAAATGCTGAATGGGCAGGTTAAGGTCATTGGGATGGAAAAATACTTTTCTTTTTTCTTAAAAGCATATGTATTTCCACT
>JAACNH010004780.1:0-22754 GCA_019447015.1 Hymenochirus boettgeri | reverse complement strand
AAACATAGTGTCCTGAATAAAGATACATAGGGTACCTAGACAATAAAGCACATAGTGTACCTGAATAAAGCTACCTAGTGATACCATAGTGTACTGAATAAAGCTACCTAGTGTCCTGAATAAAGCTACCTAGTGTTCACTGATTAAAAGATACATAGTGTACCGAATAAAGTACCTAGTGTACTACTGAATAAAGCTACCTAGTGTACCTGAATTAAAGATACATAGTGTACCTGATGAATAAAGCTACCTAGTGTACCTGAATAAAGCTTACATAGTGTCCTGAATAAAGATACATAGTGTACCTGAATAAAGCTACCTAGAGTACCTGAATAAGCTACCTAGTGTACCTGAATAAAGCTACATGTGTCAATAAAGATAACATAGTGTACCTGAATAAAGCTACCTAGTGTACCTGAATAAAGCTACATAGTGTCCTGAATAAAGTTAAATAGTGTACCGAATAAGCTACATAGTGCTGTGAAGGTTCTCATTTATCCAGGTCATGTTATATCTGTTTGTATTCAGTTAGAATCAACTTAGCATATCTCAGCCAGGTGTTAAGACCTTCTGAATGCAAGGCATTAAAGGAACGCCCAGGGTAAAAAATGTTTAACATACTGGCAAAGGAACATGACTGGTTCAGAAAGGTTTCAAGAAGGGCCATTTATGTGAAAATAAGAAGCCCAGCCTAAATAAGGTGGGGAGGAGGTTCGACACCACTGTCTGGCATGTACAATGCGTTTTGACACCTTACCTTGGGCGTTCCTACGAACCACTCTTAGCCACAATGCAATCCACGCATGCATTCAGAAGGTCCCTAACACCTGGCTGTGATATGCTAACAAAGCTACACAGTGTACCTGAATACAGCTACATAAAGGGGATGCACCGAGCGCCGCTATCAGCAACCCGGTGCAAACAGCCCGGCGATTGTTATATGCCGATAGCGGCGCTCGGAACATCGCTACCCTGGCATTTTCTATTCCGCATTTTTAACACCAGCTATTAGCTGGGTTGAAAGTGCTGCAACAAAATGCCGATTTCGGCATATAACATTGCTTGCGGCAGCTGCGCTGTTAACTTTCGCGTAGCCCGCAGCTGCCGCAAGGAAGGAGTTAAGTCACGCTAACCGATATAACATCTGTTTCGTGACTTTAAACTCCAAATCAGAGCGAGCCGCCCGTTTGGTGCAATCGCCCTGATAGTGTCCTAAATAAAGCTACAAGTGTCCTGGATCGGCTACATAGTGTAATGAAAAGTTACATATTATATAAAAAAAATAACATAGTGTCCTGAATAAAGTTACACAGTGTATCCAAATAAAGCTAACCTGGTTACCTGAATAAAGTCTACCAGTGTACCTGAATAAAGCTGCCTATGTACTTGAATAAGCTACCTCGTTTACCTAAATAAGTACAACAGTGTACCTAAATAAGAGTCTACACGTGTACTGATAAAGCTACATAGTGTACCTGAATAAAGTACTAGTTGTACCTGAATCAAGCTACTAGTGTACTTGAATAAAGTCTACCTAGTGTACCTACAATAAAGACACAGTTGTACTACAATGTAAAAGCTACAAGTGTACCTGAATAAAGCTACCCTAGTGTACTGAATAAAGCTACATAGTGTACTGAATAAAGCTACCACAGTGTACCCGAATTAAGCTACACAGTGTACCCGAATAAAGCTACACAGTGTACCTGAAAAATACAAGTGTCCTGAATAAGATAATAGTTACCTGAATAAAGCTACCTAGTGTACCTGAATAAAGATACATAGTGTCCTGAATAAGTTAAATAGTGTACTGAATAAAGCTACATAGTGCTTGTGAAGGTTCTCATTTATCCAGGTCATGTTATATCTGTTGTATTCAGTTAGATAACTAGCATATCATAGCCAGGTGTTAGGACCTTCTGAATGCAAGGCATTAAAGGAACGCCCAGGGTAAAAAATGTTAACATACTGGCAAAGGAACATGACTGGTTCAAGAAAGGTTTCAAGAAGGCCATTTATGTGAAAAAAAGAAGCCAGCCAATAGAGGTGGGAGGAGGTTCGACACCAAATGTCTGGCATGTACAATGCTGTTTTGACACCTTACCTTGGGCGTTCCTAGACACCTCTTAGCCACAATGCAATCAGCTTGCATTCGAAGGTCCCTAACACCTGGCTGTGATATGCTAACAAAGTACACAGTGTACCTGAATAAAGCTACATAAAGGGGATGCACCGAGCGCCGCTATCAGCAACCCGGTGCAAAAGCCCGGCGAGTGTATATGCCGATAGCGGCGCTCGGAACATCGCTACCTGGCAATTTTCTATTCCGGCATTTTTAACACCAGCTATTAGCTGGCGTTGAAAGTGCTGCAACAAAATGCCGATTTCGGCATTATTAACATTGCTTGCGGCAGCTGCGCTGTTAACTTTCGCGTTAGCCACCGCAGCTGCCGCAAGGAAGGAGTAAAGTCACGCTAACCGATATAACATCTGTTAGGTGACTTAAACTCCAAATCAGGAGCGATGCGCCCGTTGGTGCATCGCCCTGATAGTGTCCTAAAAAAGCTACAAGTGTCTGGATAAGGCCTACATAGTGTAAGTGAATAAAGTTACATAGTTTATATGAAAAAAAATACATAGTGTCCTGAATAAAGTTACACAGTGTATCCAAATAAAGCTACCTAGTGTACCTGAATAAAGCTACTAGTGTACCTGAATAAAGCTACCTAGTGTACTGAATAAAGTACCGTTTACCTAAATAAAGTAACAGGTACCTAAATAAGCTACACAGTGTACTGATAAAGCTACTAGGTACTGAATAAAGCTACCTAGTGTACTGAATAAAGTACCTAGTGTACTGATAAAGCTACTAGTGTACCTAATAAAGTAACAGTGTACCTAAATAAGCTACACAGTGTACCTAAATAAAGCTACATAGTGTACCTGAATAAAGCTACATAGTGTACCTGAATAAAGCTACATAGTGTACCCGAATAAAGCTACACAGTGTACCCGAATAAAGCTACACAGTGTACCCGAATAAAGCTACACAGTGTACCTGACAAAGCTACCAGTGTACCTGAACAAAACTACACAGGGTACCTGAACAAAGCTACACAGTGTACCTGAACAAAGCTACACAGTGTACCTGAACAAAGCTACACAGTGTACCTGAACAAAGCTACACAGTGTACCTGAACAAAGCTACACAGTGTACCTGAACAAAGCTACACAGTGTACCCGAATAAAGCTACATAGTGTACCGAATAAGCTACACAGGTACCCGAAAAAGCTACACAGTGTACCTGAATAAAGCTACCAGTGTACCTGAGTAAGCACAGTGTACTGGTAAAGCTACATAGGTACCTGAATAAAGCTACATGTGTACCTGATAATAAATAAGCTCAGTGAACTGAATAAAGCTACACAGTGTACCTGAATAAAGCATACATAGTGCACCTGAATAAAGCTACACAGTGTACCTGAATAAAGCTCCACAGTAAAACCTAAAAAAAGCTACATAGTGTTCTTGAATAAAACTAGAGTGTATCTGAATAAATTCTAGTTAGTGTACCTGAATACTTACAGTTACACGGCGTACCTGAATACAACTAGTAGCGTACCTGAAACAAAGCTACACAGTGTATTTGAATATACACACATATCTAAATGCTAAAAATATTGCAGCTTCAGGTACATTTTAATAAATTGTTGTTTAATTTCTGTATTCAGTTAGGATTACCCTGTTAAAAGAGGTTAAGCAAACTTGGGTCTGTATTTACGAAGTAGCAGTGACAGAGCTAGATGCACCATGGTGTAGTAGCCTAAAAGGATAAAAGTTAAGCAAGTTATTTTCATTTGTAAGCTGCAATGTTGTTTGTTAGTGTTATGGTTGCTATGGCCAATCAGATATTTATGGTGCTATGGAGGAGAAAACACTCAAACCAATGAGGTACAGGAAATAGCATATATACAGTTTCGTAGGTCTCGCACTCCTCGCCTGTATTTCCTTTGCCCCGGTGGTCCAAGTGATACTATATGGAGAAAACGAAGGATGAAGCACTCGTAGGACCTTTAACAAACTTAAAACTTTATTGCCACAAACATACACGCTTTTCGACTGACCGCAGCGACGGTCCTCAGGGTTTGACATCACTATAAGTAAGTGCTGATTTAACAGTTTTGGAAACATGTCACGTAGTATATCATTTATTATACCATACTGTAAGTTGGTTTATGTTAGAATGAGGACTTTGTTCTATAATTGCATTGCGAGCTAGACACTGCCTTAGGGCTTCTTGCATGCAATTACACAACTGCCCTATATTATGCACTTTATCTTGGAATGGCAGGTTAGGGGTAAATGCTGTCAGGGGGAGAGTCACTGGGGTGGGGTTGGGTATGTTCGAACTGTTAAATTGGCACTTATTGTAGTGATGTCCACATCCGAGGACGGCTGGTCAGCCAAAACGTGGTTGATGTTGTGGAATAAAGTTTCCAAGTTTGGTTAAAGGTCTACGAGTTGCTCCACCGTCCGTTTCCTCTTATATTATGTAATATATATATATAAGAAAAGAGATTATCAATGCAAATTCCGGGCCCCATATTACTATACAATAAAAATATGGGGGTTTATTTATGCATAAAAGGAAAAAGCCTTCCAACCACGTCAAGGTGAACCCCAGTATGGGAAGTCCTAACAATTTTACCTTGGGTGTTTATCTGGGCTGACATCTCCGCTGGTTGCATTTTCTTGGGAAGGTTGTCTCCCTGACCTTGCATTGGATGTACTGACAAACAACACATATAAATTATAAAGGCTTACCTGACTTTCTTGCTTTTGTCGTAACTGTAGCGTCAAATCACTTAACACTGACTGAGTGTGGCTCTTAAGCGTGTTTATACTGCGTTGAGTGACAGCTTGTAACAAGGTTTCAATACTATCATATATAAGGAATGAGAATAAAGCATAATCAGATAATAAGACAGGCAGCATGATCCCAAGATAAAACCACTTTGTCAATCTGAAAAGCAGTACGAAGGAATCCATTAATTCTTTTATCAATTATACATTGTAAATTTAAAGATTTTAGACATTTTCTCTGGTATAAATTATCTTGTCTAATAAATTACTACAGTGAACTGTGATTGTACACATGAAAAGAAAGGAAATGCAAGGATAGCCTCTGTTGCTATTTGAAAAACTATGAAATATTGTTGAGTTTACATACCCGAATTAGAGCGGATAAAGAATAATAGATATTACTTAAAAATAAAAAAATAAATCGATATTTACTAAACGATCTTTCACTACATAGCATGAAAGCAACTGTATGTTTAGGTGGGAAATCTCACTTTATGCTATGGGGCTTTAGCTTATTCTTATGTCTATGAGAAACCCTTTTAATGAGCTAAACAATATGGCATCTCCACGGTATGTTTATATGTATGTATGTATGTATGTATGTATGTATATGTATGTATGTATGGTAAGTAAGAAAACAAAGCTTAAATATGACATTTAACAGAAGTAAAACACTGTTTAAAACAAAATGGTTACAGTTAGCAATGGAAACAGGCAGATATTATACTAAAGGGAAAGAAATAAATATAGCTTTTTCTCTCTATATATGGCTTCTCTACTTTGTTTTGTCAAATGGAATTCTGAAAAATAACATTTAAAACACTTTTTTATTCACACGGTATTTACTTCATGTGAAAACTCTTTACTGTAGTAATATAAAGAAAATTAAGTGTGGCAACATAAGTATAAATAATATGGATTCCAGCCAAAATATGACATTATTTAATGGGTATACCTCAATAAAAGCCAGGGGCTGCAGAGCACCATGGGAAATACGCCGACACAGAAATTAGGACATGTGCAATGGATTCTTTAATTGTAATGTAAATAAGGGATCCAGTTTTATGGCATGCCAAATAAAAGCTACAGAGAAAGCAAAAAAACACTGAATAACACCACGCAATACATACATAGTGTTCACAATAATACATAATGTGTCACAGGGCCGTTTGCCTAACAATACAGGTTTTTTATTTATGACAAAAGGAGTGCCCATGTAATGAGAACACAGGGATATGAAGGTTCACACTTACGGCGCTGTCATATATAGGATGCCTCCAGTCGCACCGCTTGCCCTGTCCAGGCAACAAAAAGTCACAAAAAAAAAGAGGATGCAGATGCGTCATGGAAGACTTTAACGTCAACACCAAAAGTAATTGCAAATATGGCTATTTATTGTGAAACCACAAACATATTTCAGACACAGGGTCCTTTTTAATGTCCGAAACATGTAGTGTATTTTCACTAATAAATAGCCAAATTTGCAATTACCTTCCATGAAGCATCTGCATCCTCTTTTTCTTTTATGAACTACTGTGTTAGTAAATATAAAATGCTAAAATGGCAAGCCACCAGGAATGTGGCAAAAGAAAAAAGAGATCAGTATAATGATTGACTTGTTGTAAGGGTTAGGGTATGTATTGACAGGTTAAAAAGACAGGGTTTCAGGTCATGCACAGTAAGCCACTTTAGTTATTCTTTAAGCTGCGGCTGGGTGGTTTTGTACTAAATGCTATTAAGGACCATTAGTACCATTTTTGCTATAACAACCACCATTCGCTGACTCAAATGCTTTCTGTGGCCACATCCTTAAACACACAGGACTTGATGCAATAAAAGGGGTTAAATATGGCCTGTGAAAATAAACTGCAGCAACTAATCAGAGTTATCTAAACTGCAGCGACCCAGTAATAAACTAACATCATGATTGGTATTGTATTTTTCATGTTCACTTATATACGGATATATAAAATTTCCAGTTCAAATTAACAACATATATTTTAGTGTCACGGCACTTAAAGGATCACCAATGCTAAAAAAAAAAAAAAACAATAAAAAGGGACACAAACACAAATGTTAAAAAATTATGCAACACAGCGCGTGCAAATATAAAGTGATATTTTTAGGCAGGAGGAGTCATTTCAAAGAGGGTTCAAGAACACACAAAAAATTATTTGGTTGTATAATTTAGTATAGTTTGGGATCATTCTCTGGGTAATTTGATACATGCATAACTGAGAAATAAATGGCGCGATACAGCTGTGAACTCGAATTCACATGTAGCTTTAATCTCCCAATTAATATTAGAATAGGGGTCTAAAAAACAGTTCTACATCATCATTCTATTAGACATTTTATAGAAAGCTTAGCTTATACCAATTACTGAGTAAATAAATATTTATTACTATTGGCCTCGATTAAAGACAAAGCATATCTACAAACATCATAGTCAACAATTGCTCATGTCCAAGAATTTAAAGCATTTAATTGACCCAAAGCATAGATTCTTTTTCAGATTGCGAGTTCCGTTATGAGAATATATTAATAGGGCAAGAAAATATGTTAAACGGTAATCTCCTCGAAATACAAATACAAACATTTGCTCTAATAGTAATGTGATATATAAACATACCCCGATTTCACTTTTCTGTGCACTACTTCCAAGATTTCCAGCCTCTGATGCTGTACGCTATACAGGCATCACACCTCCTTCTCGTACCCGCTTTGTGCTTATCTCCCGACGCGCGTGATTCTTTCCTACATCTCCTAGTCGGGACTGCCTGACCCTGCTCTTCAGCCGACAGCCATGGAACGTAGAGTCGTTTTCCATAGATACATAACAATCCCTGCTAAGAAGTGACTGTACAGCCCTCCGTGGCAGTCCCCCCTCCGTGGAGCTCCGCCTGTACCTCTGTTAAACCCCCCTACCTTGTAAGGTCTGCTGTAGCGTCTCATATCGCAGGTCATGGAGGATTACGGTTCACAGCCGAGAACCCTCGCGTATGGAATCCGTGTTGGCTTTTACTTAATTCACATACGCGAGGCAGTGTCTCGGACTGTGAACTGAAAGTCCATGAAACTGCAGTAGAGACAGCACAGAGACCTTGCAAAGGGTAGGCGTGGGGAGTTTAAACAGAGGGTACAGACGGAGCTGCAAAGGGGAGCTGATACTGGAGGGGGGGAGATGCCAAGAAGGGGTGAGCTGCCACGGAGGGGGGAGCTGCCTCGGAGGGGGACTGGCCACGGAGAGTGGGGAAGCTGCAAGAAGGGGAGCTGCCACGGAGGGGGACTGCCAAGGAAGGGGGGACTGCCACGGAGGGGGGATGCCAAGGGTGGGGAGCTTCACGGAGGGGTGAGCTGCCATGGAGGGGGGAGTGCCACGGAGGGGGGACTGGCTGTGGGACGAGGGGGACTGGCTTGGGACGAGAGGGGGGGTGCTTGGGGGCAGATTTGGAGAGAGATGAGACATGACGTGAGGGATGGGGGGGACTCGCTGTGTTTAGGACAGAGGACGGACACTGGCTGTGGTACAGAGGGGGGGGATGCTGGTGTTGGCCGGAAGTGGAAGAGGAGAGTGACTGCAGAACGGGGACACTGGCTGGGAAGGACAGGAGGGAGGATGCTGGCTGTGAGGCAGAGGGGGAGGTTGGCTTGGGGCAGAGGGGGGATGTTGGCTGTGGTGACAGAGCGGAGAAGAGGGTGGCAAAGAGAGAAGAAAGACTGCAGGGTGGGGGGGGACACTGGCTGTGGGCAGGAGGAGGGACGCTGGTGGTGACAGAGAGGGGGGACTGGCGTGTGTGAGAGAGGGGGGATGGCTGTCTTGTGGGGCAGAGGTGAGATGCTGTGGCCTGGGGTGGCGGAGGGGACGGAATACAGACGGTGGGATGCATGGCCTGGTGGGACAGAGGGGGCGCGGGGCCCTGCATGGAGGTAAGGGGCCAGAGCTGCGACTGACGGGGAGTCGTGTGGGACAGAGGAGGATGCTGCTGTGGGGCAGAACCGGAATCCAGAGGAGGGATGAGCTGCTGTGGGACAGAAGTGGGGACACGCAGACGAGGGGGACGCTGTGAGGCTAAGGGAGACGAGGGGGGACGCGGCTAGGAGAGGGGGGCGAGCGATGTTGGGAACAGAGACAGGGCGGCTGGCTGGGGGAGGGGGGACGCTGGCTGTGGGACAGAGGGGAGGAGTGGATGTGGGAAGTAGGGGGGACGCCTGGCTGTGGGACAGAGTGGGTGGCGATGAGCGGAGCTGGTGGGCAGAGGGGGGGAGAGGGAGACTGAATGTGGGATGGGGGGGGGGGACTCGCTATTTCCATCAGTGGATCCCCTTAACACTTTCAAAAGTGGGCTTTGTCTGTAAAATGCTCACTCATTTATGAGGGCAAAATATGCGATGATGATAAAACCAAAATTCTTTTTTGAACTAAATAAAATGCTTCCCTTAGAAAGATTACACATCATGCGGGACTTTCAGAATATTGCAAATAACTTTTAAAGGAAAACTATAGCTTGAAACAAGAATAGGGCTACAACAAAGTAACTTGTGCAGTAGCATACTTTACCAGTCTGCAGTCAAAGCAGCCCAAATGACAGCCCTGTCCCCACTGGGTATCACACATGCCTAATTAATTCAAATAATAATGTTTCTATATACAGTTGCTAACTAAGGAAACAGGGAAAATATCAAACTTTCAAGTATACTGCATGCTTTTTTAAAGAAAAAAAAAAACGTAGCAATATTATATATCGCATTCTATAAAGGACAGAAATGCTTTTAATTCATTATGTTATGCTAGGGGGTTGCCTACAGACAGTGAGCACGCCACTTCTGTAATTCCGACTCAGTTACCCATGGAACCACCACCCCCAACCGTCCCTTAAGAATGTGGCATTCTGGCTATTTCTTACATTTAATGGTCATTCACTCCAAAAAGAGTTTGGGATGAAATGTTAAACTTAATTTCACATATATAATCCACTGCTTAATAGATTTTCCAATGCTGAATATAAATATGATAGTAGGTCTCATTTTTTATAATAATCTTTATATAATCTTTAATGTTTGTAGGAAAAGTATTAAAAATGACATAAGGTAGCAGAAAACATTATATTTGAAATATTACTCTCCTCCCAAATCCAACCTAAAATATTAACTTTAAATGCTTTGCAAGATGTATGTAAACCCTCTGTTCCAGGTTCTTCAGTTAGCAAATCTCATTCATGGAGTATGACAATTGACATCACAGTTAATGACTAAACATTTTCCACTTGGCGGCCTCTTCTGAGCATGTGCAAGCTCAAAAAGTTTGGAGAGTTGTCAGAAAGCTCTTTGAGAGGAAAGCAAACTTTTGCCAATAGCAGATTAGTTACATCAGTGTTCCAAGATAATACTTATAATGCAGGGTTCTCCCAATTAGTACAAGGCTACTCATCCCCATAAACCACTGTAACAACAGCAGAAGAGTGTTAAGTTGTAGTTTTTGAATTATTGGAGCCCATCAAGATAGATTTCCTGGTATAATGCATACCAGGCCCCATACGTTTACGTGGCTCTCAATAAACAAAACAAATGTTTTTGTGGACATCCATGACAGAAAGTTAGGAGAAGGTATGCATACTGTACATGTACCTGTCTTATATGCACATACTAAGCATTTTTAGAGGCTTGAACTGCAAAATACCATTTATTCCCCATGAAAAAAGCTACTGCAAAATCCTAACAGAAAAATGTTGCATTATTATCTATCTAAGGTTCGTGTATATCAAACAAAACATTAGAAGGCTTACCTCTGCAATTTTTAACACAGAGCTTCCATTTAACTCAAATGTTGATGGGTTGTAATGCCAGCAAAAACCTTCAATAGAGAAAACAGCATCAGAACAAATAATGTAAAGAATGAAAGATGCAGACTGACAGCTTTACATGTTTAAATTAGATTTACAAGCTAATGCTGTTACACACAGGAAGATCCTTGACCAAATCCCCCTCTGGCTGACATACTGTTGAAAATTTGTTAGACATCGCTAGGAAGGAAATATGTGGTGTGGATTTTATCATACCATATAAAAATGAACATGGAAATATGTTCAAATGATCAATGGGGATTGATTTATCTGCCAAATTTGACCCTATCTTTTTAGAGCACGACTAGATCGATAAACCATTCCACAGTGTGCTGTGAAAAAAAACCCAAGCACTGACAGCACTGATAAAATTTTTGGTCTATTAGATGAAAATCTAATATAAGACATATAAGATGCCCTCATGCTCAGCTCACAGACTAGTACACATAAGATGCCCTCAGGCATCTCGTACATATAAGATTTTTCTCTTTGCCCAGGTCCACACCGACTGGAACATATAAGATGCTCTAATTCCCAGCTCTCACACAGACTGGACATATAAGATGCTCTCAATCCCAGCCCTCCACAGACTAGAACACATATAATAGATGGCTTCATGCCAGCCACAGAATAGTACCATAAGAGCCCTCATGCCCAGCCCCCACAGACTGGTACTATAAGATTCTTCTTGTTCCCAGCTCACATAAACTAGTACTTATTAGATGCCCTCATGCCCAGCTCACACAGAATGGTACATATAAAATGCCCTCATGCCCAGCTCACAGAATGGTACGTATAAAGATGCCCTCATCCCCAGTCTTTTAAGAATGGCTACATAGCCCTGTAAAATGTAGATATAATTTGTGTTGGGTTCCCGTCTGTCACAGCTATCCAAGATTGCTTTTAATATGACACAAGTATCACAAGTGCACTAGATATTTGCGTATTCATCTGCCCCAATCTCTCTCATAAAAGCAAGGACGCGTGTAATCTGCCACAGTGTTTCAAAAGATGCTTCACCACTTGCGTATATCTTTCAAATAACCCTTTAAAAAAAACATAGTACAACTGAAAGAGGGAGGATAATGAAGTTAACCTGCTCTTAGCACAGTCAGTTCTGTGCAATACATTTCTCAATAATGTCCCTATTGACGTAAAATTAAACTTCACTATCTGAAGGGAATGGAAACCTTCAGAGCAGATCAATCAGGCTCCACATTTCTGATCTCACTAAAATTCAGTGGTAGGAGACCTATATGAAGTTAGTAATCATCTTTTTACAAAAAAGTTAGAGGAAGACATAAATAGGCTATGTAAGGATTTTTGTGACGGATCAGACATGCCATTTAAATCAAGGCTGATCAGACATGCAGTAAATCATGTCCTATGAGCCACACCTCGGTTGCAGGAAAAACTGTCTGCTGCGGCTACTTTTGCCACAATCAACAGGGATTCATCCCGGCCGACTTCACATTAGTGCCAAACAGTTGGTCAGGACAGGTTAATGTCACTGGGACTATAATGGTCTTTCCTGATCACTGTTCCTGTACTCCAACGCCTGAACTAAAAGAGAGTGTTAAAAAGCACAATAATAATTGGATTAACTGGCTCAGAGCAGAGGCTTAAATTAATGATCCTGAATTGAACAGAACTAGATTTTACAATGGCAAACATATGTAGGGGTTTATATAAGGGATAATGATCCCTTTCAGTGACTTCAAGGACTTCCTGTCTCCTCACACACTGAGGGAGTCTGAGGCTGTGCTCGCCAGAGGCACTGTGCAGGAGAAGCTTTAGGAATGTCACATGTCAGCTCCACCCATTACTTTTGTCAGTCATTTCTGTATATCTGGGCTGTGGGCGCACGTAGAGGAGGTGGTTGATGGCTCGTTTTAAAGGTAGGAAACTGGCCTTTCATTTAAACATAACTTGTGTGGAGACACAGTTCCACTTTTTACAAGCACACAGCATATAATATTCATGTAAAATATTCAGCAAAATTGAAAACCAGTCCAGCCACTAAATAAATCTTATTAAGAATGCCCCTCCTCTGCATGGTTCTGATAACCCTAGGCTCGGGGATGATATGATTGGGTTGTAGGGTTGGTCACCCAGAGGAACTGCCACTGGTCACTGCCCCTTTTACTTCTTTCTCAGTACAGTATGATGGGTGGAGGAGGCAATCCACCCTCATGTCATATGCCATGGTGTATAGTGATCGGCCCATCTATTAGCTGGGTGTCTTGAGATACCTGTGAGCTGCTTTAAACCCCAGTATTTAGTATTGCCCTATATATAATGCCTTAAGGCTCATACATACTGCTCAATTAAGAGCGAGGAACGACCCTGATGGCCGAGACGCTACACGCGCCAGGCCGATCAAGAACGACCCCAGACCGAACGCATACACACGGACGATTCTCTCATCAAAAGGCTGTTTATCGCGTGTAGTGCTCAGCTGTCGGGGGCCGGTGTGTGTGTGTACAAACTTTAGGCCTTTGAATGTACACTTTTTATGGGATTGGGACCACATGTCTAAAGGTCAGGCTAGGTTAGTTAAATGGCACCATATAGCATACCCAGTGGTATTTCCATTAACACCCCTACATACATTACCTCTTTTGGAAGCGGGAATGTCAAGATTCGATTAAAAAAGGGAGCATTGTATCTCTAGAACATAAATAGGAGTAATTATTTTATAAATATGGTTCAGACCAAATTAAATAATCATTATTTGGGATAAATTAAAGTGCAATTAATCATTAACCCATACCCATGCTACAAATTGTCCCAACTATAAAGTACTGTAGCGGTGAGATACAAGGCAGGTCCATCTTTCTCTGTACATTAGGAGGTTGACAGTTGTAACCAGTTGGAAGATTAGTTATTTGTTATTTTGTGATACTTGGCAGGTTCAGCATTTACCAGTGTTACATTTTATCCCTCGTGCTTTTTTGTTTCTTTTTGGCTGCCCAAATTTAAAGATACATTTAAGAGATACATTTGTTCTCAAGCAATTCATTTTGTACCAAAAACTGAGGAAAACAGATTCATAGTGTAGCAAAAACCTAATTGCGCTTCTCTAAACATCAGCCCTGGGTCACCTTGATGTTCTGGGGTTATGAGGGGGAAGTGGAATACCAACATTTCCCAAAATAAAACTGCCAGTTTAGAAGCCCAAGGTTTACCTTCAAAAGTTATCATTCTTATCAGGGACCCGACAGGGAGCCATCACCGTGGGGCAACCAGCTGCTTGGGTCAAAAAAATGTAGTTGTAATCAAGGAAGGGGACGCCACACAGGATATTCTGCAAACTTACGGGTTATTGACCGAACGTGTTATTTGACATGTTCCGTTTGGGGTGAAACATGTCTGATCAATAAACACGAAGTGTTTGAAGTCTCCTGCGTGGCGTCCCCTTCCTTGGTGTTTACTTTCTTTTTGTTCAACACATACTGCAGGTAACAGAGCCGTAGGAATGGCGTGACCCTATAATTACCAACACGGCACGAAGCTTGCACTCCCCAGATTGATTCAAAATAAATTAGTCTCCTTTACTTTTAAACCAGCTGGCAAATTGCATGGCACCCCAGGTGCCACCCAACCCCACTAGCACACCACCCTTGATGGTTGAGTAGTCGTCGATGATGTCATTATGCGCCAATAAAACATGCAGGGGTAATTTACCGCGACATGCAACACTTCCTGTCTTAAAACTGATTTCAGCAGTTAGCGCAATTTAGACAGTATTGCAGGCGGTACACAGGTATAGCAAAAGACACCCACCCCGCGTGGTTCAGCTGTTTTTACTGCAAATTCAGCCTATAGTACCAGGAGCAGAAAATTGGAGTAGTGTCTTCGCATTGGATTGGCCCGAGGAGGAAGCGGACCAGGCAAAGATAACTCAAAATAGAATAAAACTTGTTATATCGTAGGATTTCCTTCTATGAAGGTATACTTACTGACCTAGTGATCGCTGACTCTTTGTTTTTTATGTTTTGAATTACAAACCTCCATAACTCAACTTCACGATATCACTCATGGGAGGGACGGAGTCCTTTACCTGAATTCAGCATCTGTTAAGTAGCTGCCGTTTCAATCGCTGTCTGTTTTCCCCACGGTAACAAATCTGTCGTCAGCTAATAGCATTCTGCAAAGAATCAGCGGAGAAAGCAAGTGTCAGCTGTGAGAATTAACCTGGATGTGTGTCGTATGTTGCGTTTTAACAATACTGTAAACTGTGTATTCTAAAACATTATAATATGTACAGATTTATTTTTTTACCTTTTTCTCTGAAAAAATGTAAAAATTTTTAAGGCAACAAAATATTTTAGCTTTAACTAAAATGCTGAGAGTTATGTGTCTGTGTATCAGCAGCATCAAATTAAGGTCTACAGTATAAACATTTCTCTTCCACTTGTTTTGAGATAAATTCCTCATTGCACCAACATCTGTTTATGTTCCCCTTTGCATATGTTACTCATTCTTCACTTTGATTCTCCATATTTAAGAAAACCTCTTTATAAACATCCCCTATACCCTGACAAGAAGTCCAATATGCAGGTGCATAAGAACATCGACAGAATAAATGGCATGTATGCCCTCGAGTTAGTAACATGAACTTTTTAGGATCTGATCCATGGGCCAGAGATTTCAGGTAAACATATTAACCAAGAGATGAAAAAAAAAAAAACAAAGGATATCTGCATGCAATAAAGTAGCAAATAAAAAAAAAAAAATAGCTTTATCTCTCTGTATCCGTTCTTCCATCAAAAAATTTTAAGTTACAAACTACATCCTTTATAACACCATAAGCAATAAAATTAATGACTAGTAGTATCATTGCCGCCTCCATAATATTTATAAACCACCACCTGATCTACCATTTGACAAACATTAAGAGAAAACAAGAAAAGCAATAACGTGAAACAATTTCAATACAAACGGCGTGAATTACTTACACCTACAAAAAGGTAAACAAAAATAACAAAAAAGTTAAAATACTTTTATATAAAATACTTAAAGGGCACTAAAGCCCAGACACAACACTGAACAACAACAAGTCAAACACCTGATATAAAAACCAGTATCTGTGTCTTACCCTTCATTTTGATACAGGGGCTGGGAAAATTTACCTAAAAACATAATGGTTGGCTTTAACTCTCACATTCTAGTCACAGACGTTGGTCAAAGACCATTATTTCTGCCATGATCAGTCCTTAGCTATGGCACAAAACTTTACAGTTGGTACACAAATTAATAATCTCTAGCCAATCCTTTTACAGGACAGACTAAAGCAAGGAGAGTGACTGAGGTCAGGAGGTGTGGTTCTGACACTGCACATACACACGATATTCATCCGTTCTTTGTTACATCAGTTCTTTCCAGTTTATCCAAGTGCTTTGAATTCTTTAACAGTAGTTTTATAAAGTGCATTTTTATAGTTATTGGTGTTTTTTAGGGGGGTGTTTCATTCAGAGTTATATAAATTGGGTTTTTCTCCTCTTTAAGTGGTAGGCTGATCTGCAAGTAAATCATGCGATACACAGTGTCGATCTACCAACAATCAAACAGTTCCGATTGGAAATGCATCATTTCACCATCAAAACTTTAGTGATGTGGTGGACTGGAAATGTGGTAGGACAGAAAATTATCCGCCTCACTAATTGCTTTTATTTTTTATCTTTTTTGATCAAGCACTATAAGTTTAATAAAGTTTGAATTAATTAAGAAAAGATTTCTGTTTGGGTTTTTTTATGAACAAAATTCCTAGGCCTTTTATATCCATTGTATCACACATAGCCCAAAAAACATACTCACAACACATTCCTTCTGGCATGGTAATGTGCCGACATTTTTGTCAAATACATAAATGAATTAATAAACTATCTATAAATGACACACCATATGAATACTCCCGGAACCTGCAATGACAGTTTCCTTCTTACTTGCATTGCCAGCCAAGGCATGTTGTGCTATCTTGACAATTGCTTGGACTCCAGTGCTAGTTGTAGAGGAAGAAAGGCATTTTCTCCCAGAAATAAAGAGGACAACGCAAAGGAAGAAAAATATAAATAGCCTTGAATTTTAACCAATGTTACAATACATTTTACGCTAAACAAGGATCATGACTAAACCAAAATCAAACAGACATTCAACACCTGTTCTAGAAATGTTTAGGATTTCAATTAATGGTGTAAGGACAAGGTAACTTTTAAGTAAAAAAGTAAAAGATATTCTGAGAATGACACTTACTACATACAGCTAATTATTAAATATATTTAATAACTTAACCACAGTTCTCCATCTGACATATGAATATAAAAGAAAATAAAATCTAAATATGATTTTGTCTATTATCTCGTAATTGCCCATGCCATTATGCACATACGCAGGCATTGGGACAATAGCAGATGATTAACAGTAAAGGGAGAAGGGCAGGTACTATTGGATTCTCAATGCATTCATGAACATCATTTTTTTTGTTGTTGCACTTGACAAAAAAGCCATGTTTTGCAACATGTGATAGAAAGGAAGTGGATAAATTTAAAGGAAAAACTGACATTAACTAGCAATCGCACAATAGACTAGCTAGCGCGTGGCCTTCTGTGTGATTCTTCAGGTAGCCCATACACAGTTAATTGGAAACTGTGTTGGGGGTGATTTGTAAGAGATGCTATGTAACAAGTGTGGCCACAAAACTCAATAGGTATTGGCCATTGCCCCCTGTATTGAGACTTATAACAAGCAATAGAAAGTTCCATCTAGATCTCCAGATACCTGAGCTGACTGAATCTGTTGGAATTGGGATCCAATTGGGTTATGGGGTGTGCCCTACAGTACAATGTGCGTCATATTGTTGGATCACCAGGTAAAGGTTTGTGCAGTTGGGCTAAGTCCCCGCATCGATGCAGTGAAAAATGCAGTGTTTTGCTTGGTGTCCGGCTTGTCAGTGTTTAGCTGCTTTATCTATTTCCTACTGTGGGTAAAAGGCATTAGTTCGTACATATGATCCACTGTCCACGTTTAAGCTTTTTTTTCTGTGTTTCCCATGAGATTTGACTTGATGTAAAACCGACAGGAATGGACACCAAATGGACTAAAGTTCTTGCAAGGATGCGATCGTTAAGAGGTTTGAGAACACCACAGAAAGGTGATAAAATGGCGCATGTTGAACTAGGCCTTATGGTGCACACCTGCATGTATTCCTGTCGTGGGGCTAAAGGTTTGTATACACGTGCGATCGCGGTCCAGACCGCAACGCACGATGTTTAAGGAACAAAACGTTTTGCCCGATAATGCAAGCCCGGTGTATGAGCACTTTATCGGGGGAAGGACAACACTCGCTCGGTTTCGGTGACCGCCCTGGTGGATCGGGCAAATGACCAACTTAACAAAACGCCGTTTTGGCCCATAAATGCCCATACACGGGCCTATTATCGGCCAAAACCTTGCAATCCACACGTGTGTACGAACCTTAAGGTTGAAGTCCAACACTGGTACCAGATGGTAACACGTGTTGAAAAAGCGCATACATGGCAGTGTTTTGCAATCAAACGCAATACCCTTCTGTTTGGATATAGAATTATATTGTGGCAAATTCATGCTGAGAGTGCCATTGGATTTGCCAAAAAAAAATTGCTGATCGCATGTGCCTTAAGCAAATACATTGCACGCTTGCATTGCATACATTTACATTGGCAACCAGTGGCGTAGGGATCACCATAGCAACCATAACGGTTGCTATGGCCCCGGAGCTAGGGGGCTGGCTACGCCAGTGCAGTGTACAATCATCAATATTCATATTGTAGTAAGCACTTAGTAGCATAGCAAGTTATATGCAAATAATATGGGTTTCGCATTACTAATGTGGACCTGGCCCCTCTGTATGGTGTGTGCCAGCAGCCGTGACATTTATTTTTTCTTGCCCAGCCCATTGGTTTCTTACAGACCACGGCTTAGCGTGTTACACAGAGCGAACTTTCGATACACTGCTTGGAATTGGGACAGTGGGCCGACGGACACGGCATGTGTACACAGCGTGCATGGCAGTTAAATAGTTAGTCGCAGCAGCAGTGAGTGAGTCGTGACACGTGTTAGTAGGGTCAAGCAGAGCCAATCCAGCAGTCCGATCACCCAGCCCAAGGTCAGCTACAGGTGAAAGAGAAGCAAGCCAAGCAGCCAAATTGATTCACAAATTACCCGGAGGTAATATACATGGTTGGCAATGCCATGGAACTTGCATTGCCTTTCAAAGTTCGCTAAACAAGTTGGGTTGGGGGGGGGGGGAGATCCAAAAATGTTGTTGTATTTGGAAACTAATTTATCATCATGGAGGTGAGGGGTTGGTTTTAGTAAAAATATATAATTAATAATACAGGATAAGCTAATTTATGTTTGGGGGGGACATGCTTAAACATTTTGCTATGGGGCCCAGTGATTTCCTAGCTACGCCCCCGAGTGCAGCTTCATGCATCTGGCCACCCAAACAAGACATCACTGCTCTGCTAATATACACCTCTAGACTGTAAAAGTGCAGCTAGTCCTAAAATTTGTGTTCGAGGTCGATGCGCGCCACAATAACCATACAATAATTGTCCTGAACCAACCAAAACACTTGAAATGTCGTCATAACAAATTATGTAATGGTGGTAACCCAGCTTAAAATGTTTTAAAAATAGTTGTTTTTTTAGTTAAAATTCATCACATTTTTTAATATAAATATCAAGAAAAAAAGTAAAATTTACTGTAATAAAGAAGCTTAACGTTTAGTAAATCTTGAACGTTCAGGAGCCTAAGTTCTCAGAACTCTGGCCTTCTATGAATTGCGGTTTCTAACAAAAAGTCATCAAAAAAGCTGCCAACCGTATTACTGTCTTTTCATAAATAGTAAGCATAAAACACCTCACTGGTTTTAAACCTGAAAACCAGTTTATGAGGTTTTCACTCATATTACTTAGATAACTTTTCTAAGCACTTGATGACCCTTTGCAAAAAACACCCATATAAACGAACTTTACAATAAAATTTTCTTTATTAGGTGGATCACAATTAGAATGGGAACATCAGTGAAATATATACCTTATAAAAAACATTCAGTACTGTAGCCAAGTGATTTTAAAAAAAAATATATATAATACATAAGTGTGTGATATTTATAATGGGAGCGGCAGTGGTATATATCCTTATAAAACCACTCAGCTATGTCACTAAGTGACTCATTTCTTATGTTTCCTAATCCCACTACTCCGCCATTCCAGGTTCATGCCTGGGACAATGACCTCAGCATTTTGCAAGTTTAACTTCACTAACAGAACCTGCTGGAGTGCTTCCTGTCACGTCATAACCCAATGTCTCTCCTCCTACACAAAGATGTTCCTTTCTACTGGGTTTAAGGTAAGCTTGGGGGAATTTAAGGTGGAATAGGGACAAGGCTAGAATTTAAATGTGAATGGGGTGAAGGAGAATCCAATACTTATGTATTATAAGAAAATAATGCGCCCCTTTACATTATAATATAAAGGACATTACGCCACCTCGGATTCCCTGTCCTATAAAAAGCACTCGGCTACGGCCTCGTGCTTCTATATGGTCAGAGAACCCATTGATTGTTCGTTTGTGCGGGATCAGACGAAGAGAAAGATGCTGGCATTAGGAAAATTCCGATCGATTGTGCGGGGATTGCCCTATGGGAACGCACGATTCGGCCGTGGCCGAAATTGCCACATACCGATAGCCATTTGTCCTGGGCTGAGCGATCGCCTCGGTCGGGACAAAAAGTCCCTCCTTTGTTACCAGCCTTAACTTTAGTAAGGCTAGGCAGCGCACACAGAAACCCGCGTGACGCAGAGAAATCGCAATGTCGCACAAATTTCATGTGCGCATACCACTGCCCATTGTGCTACGTTTCTTTGATGATAACCCTATCGCAGTGCATCGATGCCGCAGCCAAAAATGGGTGATTGTACGCGCATTAAAAGTGGTCGCAGTGCGAACGCAGGGCAAGCGGAGATAGGTGGGGGCCATCTCCCATCCACTTTATTTGTGGTGTGTGAGTGCTGCCCAACGCAGCACACACCAAAATGCCTAGTGGGTCCATAGCCCCTAAGTGATACAGTATGTGACATCATCCTGAAGCTGGTCAGTCTGGAACTGCAAATTAATTGAATATATACTCTTCTGCTCCAGGACTTAAGCTGATACCACATTAGCACTAAAAGGCGTACCATGTGTTCAATTGTGGTGTAATAATCATCCGAATCCTGCAGCCGGCAAACTACTGCTAGTTGGCTCTAAACTCTCAGTTGCCATTGAAAACCTATAAAAACTATGTCTATCAGCACTTTGAGTAATCCATTTTGATAGTCAATAACAGACAATGGAATCTATTTGTCATCTGCATATAGTATACCAGGATTGAAAGGTGGCCATACATGCAATAGTTGAGTCTGTATAGTGTGCATATATGTTCATCTGAGACAAGAAAAGCGGGGATCAAACAGTGTTATAAAAATCAACAAATAAAGGTGGCTGGTTTTAAGATAAAACACTCATCCTCCGACATGAGCATGCGTCCGGGTAAACCATGCCCTAGACACATCTCATTAGTTTTGTATCACAAGCAGAAGACCCCCTGGTGGTAGGAAAACAAAGGCAATTGTGTCTGAGATGTATTTCGCAGAATAGTTCATACACATTGCGATCGCAGGGGCCAATAGTAATAAATGTTTGTTTCCTCCAATTGACGTTTGATGAGCATCCATTCACACGGAAATGATCGTCGGATAAGGAAGATATTAACAGCGACCATGTGTGGTGGTCAGCCTCCATGATTGCACTTGTTGTATGAACCATTTTAAAAAGTTGCACAGGACCCAAAAAGTGCCCCTAAAGATTACAGATATTTAATAAATCATGCTCAATAAAACAAGTATTACTAAATATCGGAAGGAAAGTGTATGGATAGGTCAGGTCAACAAAGCTGTCAGATCGTACCTGCTTCGTAGACACAGTATACAACGATAGTGAACGTGTCTAGACAGAACAAAAGCCCATATTAAGTATATAGGAACGTGGTTAGTGTTATTGGTGCATCAAGAATTCAAGATGTGAGATTCTAATGGAATACTGAGAGAAATAGTGACCGAAGTTGCATTAAAAACTGAAGCTTTTATGGGGAAGAAGAATTGTTTGAGGGTTGAACTCTGATCACGTAAGACAAACCTTTGCAATAAAGTAGACAAAACAATTATACAGACGGGAAACAAGATGGTTGATATATTTTCAACATCATGGTGGTCCTTGCATTTAAGTTACTCTTCGATTCCTGTAAATATTTGACTTACCTCAGCTGATATGGAGGGATTTAGAGAACACTTAGGACCTTCTAGGATATCTTGTAAATATTTGAAAACAAATAAACATTTAGGACTATTATAAATATTTTTTGATTTCCAAAAGAACCCAAAATGTAGTATTTATAAATATGATCACACTTCAATGGTCAAATTTGTCTAAAAATCTAAAAATACTGGTGATTTGAAACCACCAGAGAGTTTTTATAAAATAAATTCATGGTACAATTGTTATTGGTTCCCTAAACACAGTACTAGGAAGGGCGATTGAGGAATTAATGAGGGTCATGACCCCACTCTAGTAAAAACACGAAACCTGTAAAATTACCAAAGACTATTCTCCAAAATACTTCTCTTAAATCAATGATACCATATGTGATGTTGTTCTCTTTTTGTTGGCAGTGGACAGGCACGTGTTGTAAAATTCTCATCAGAATAATATAGGATGTGGCACATGAGAGAAATGTTCAAATTATACCAGATGAATAAATGATGGACTATGGATGGTTGTTTGGTAAACATAACATCCAACCAAATGGCTAAGCCCCCCGCACAGCACCGGAAAATGCAACGATACAAAATAGGTTTGTTTCTCGGCGCTACATAGTGTAATTGAATAAAGTTACATAGTTTATATGAAAAAAAATACATAGTGTCCTGAATAAAGTTACACAGTGTATCCAAATAAAGCTA
>JAACNH010004779.1:0-22755 GCA_019447015.1 Hymenochirus boettgeri | reverse complement strand
GTATGAGTAATAGAATTCTACACTGAAGTTATGAAATTGTAAACAGTTATGTGTTGGTTAATTACTGAATGGGTTATAAGGAAATAAGTGATGTCATTTCCTTTCAATCAGTATATAAGGAAGTGGGAGGGTGTTCATACATGGATGCCATTTTTGTATAAGCTTGAGAAAGGAGCTTGTAGCTCCGAAACGTTGCTTGTTTGATGTACATGGCACGTTGATACAATAAAGAAATCTTTTCATTGAAGACCTGTGTGCCGTATATACTACTGGATGTATTTGGAAGGAGCCATACAGTGAGTCTCCCTTTATACTGGCACCAGGCAGCTGTGTTTGGTGGTGTGCTGTGGTTTCTATAAAACTATCGAACTATACATATATATATATATATATATATATATATATATATATACAAGGGTAGTAAACTTCCAGGGCACTCACATGACTTATGCAAAAATATATACTTTTATTTAATGTGCAGAAGACAGATAACAATGTTACAGTGACTACCTTTCTCAAGCCATGGAAAGTTCTAAGGAAGTGACCGAAACATTGCTATCTGTTGGAGATATATCAATCATATCAGCACCCAGGTGATCTGAACTTCTGAAGGAAGAGTGCACACATTTATTCTATTGTATATACTGTACATGAGAAAGAATATTTGCTTTACAATGCAGTCCCTAAAGGCATCAGGAAACCAGCCATGTACTGTATCCAAAAGAGATCAATGTACACTGCCAATTCCTTATCTGTAGTCTAGTTAGAAACATTTCTTGTTTTATTACTGTCTCAATGCTAGAGGTCAAACCTGATTTTGCAGGTGTTTATGCAGAATGTAAAAAATGAAAAAGGTGACTTTCATATTTTTCATAACCACGTAATTTAAATGTCTCCTCACTGCTATGATGGCAGTTTTGTTCCTTGTGGTGAAAGTTCAACTCTAGCTGTGTTTGGTACATTATTGCTTTTGGCAGCTGATGATTAGTCATTTTGCTGTAGAACAGGAGCAGTAATGAAGCATGAAATCTGCAACACAATCCAGAAAACTGGGTTAAACTATTTAATCTAATGCAGTTTTTAATCTTGAACTTTTATTTTAGGCTACACAAACTCTATTTAGTTTTCTTTATTGTCACAGAATCCTAACACGATTGTGTTTATAGTTAGCTTGTTGTAAAATAAACTTCAATAACATTCAATCTTTACACAGTTAACAAACTGATTGGGAGTCACCAAATTTGCACTGAAACTTATATGCTTATTACCTTACCAATAGGGTCTGGTTTTATGAAATGTGAAAAGTGTCATAACATCTCCCTGTGAGACAAAGTTGCCATGTTGGTATTGATTTCTGTGACTGCATGCCAAAATATCCTTGTCTGTTACCCAGGTGCCTATATTCCCCATCAATGTGACAACAAGACACAAGGCTGAATTCTAGAGGACTTTAATTCCTATCTATTCTGTGAATGTGTTTGCCTGTAGAACCTTTTAAGTAGACATCAGGCTGGGCAGTTAATTTTAAAGCTTTAAATATAAATAGTTTTCAGGAAAAACAAAACTCACTCATAAAAATAGAATTCTTTTGAACTAGAACAACTTAATAAAAAATTATTAAAATAAGCCTTCTAGAGAGCCTACTAGAGAGCCTACTTTCACTCCAGAAAAAAAATTATTTCTGTTAATTGTGCTATATTTTCTGTTTTATCACAGCAAATTTGCATGACTAAGGGGCATTCTGAGACATAATTCTTTTTAATTAAATCATCATTAAAATGTTTTGCAAATATTTTTTCACGTGCGTTTTGCAATAGATTAAGTAATTAGATTGTGGAGTAACTTTGAGGAAAATTGTGTTCTAGTTTGCCAGATATGAAGTTTCTTTAAAGGGCAACTGTTATGATAGAAGGCTTTTTATATAATCCTTACTAGTTTGGAAGAATTGAAGACCACAGTTACCCTTTAAAGGAGAATGAAATCCTAAAAACAAAGTTTGAGTTAGAAAGTACTTGCCTCAGCAACCAACTCAGCATAGAAGATTCCACTCATGTGCCCTTCCTCTACCCCTATAAGTGTCACCTATAAGCATTTATGACTGCTTCACAAGAAGGCACATTTTATTAAAGTGAGTAGGAAGACACACCCAGCTTGTGTCTAGGACCTGACCAATCAAAGATGCACTCTACAAGAAGCAGACTGCATGTCTAGAAAGAACAAGCTTGTATAACAAAACAGATCATGCAGTGTGACTCAACACTCTACACCACTCTTAATAATGACACATTTCTTGCTGGTTTTGGCTGTTGTAACCTAATTTTGTTAAAACAAAGCCTGTTTTTCTTACAACTCAGGATCTTTTCCATTAGTGGTTCAAAGAATGATTTGGAAAATAATTAGTAAGGGTGAGGCCACACTGCAACGCACAGGAATCGCGCACAAAATCGCGAGCGTTATCGCACGCGATTGTGTGCGCGATTCTTGCGAGTTTCGCGCTCGCGTTCGCGTTTTGCGCGCGCGTTTTCGCCTTTTCACGTTATGGACACGCATGCGTTAACGCACCAAAAATGGTGAACGCATGCGTTACCATAACGTGAACGGACACGCAATCGCATGCGCATCGGAAATCGCGGGAATTTTTGCGTTCCCGCGATTTCCATTTTAGCGAAAATCGCGGGCGCAAACGCGAGCACGAAACGCGTGCGCAAACGCGCGAAAAACGCGCTAGTGTGGCCTAGCCCTAACACTGAATTTTATCTGCCATTCTTACTAATGGTTTTAAACATTATCAAAGTATTTGTCTTAAAGTAGTATACTTTTTCTAGCTATTAGGGCTAGGACACACTAGCACATTGCTCACGCACTTACATTCGTGTTTTGTATGACGCTGAGAACATGTGCAAAAACCATTTCTCTGCGAATTGCATGCGCAATGATAGCAGAATATAGGCAGCACAAACACATGGTTGTAGTGTAGTCGCAGATTTAAAGGGCATGTCCACCCCCAAGCTAAAATTTAACCCACTAATGGCCTCACTGTGTAGTGTAAAAAACCTTACCTTACTTCTCTGCTCCTTGTGGTTCTCCTGCAGTGCCTGTTCAAAGTCCCAGAAAGTGAAGAGTAGTAGCTGTCTTCTTGTAAACAGATCTCTGCCTCCTGTGTTGCATCCAGGAGGTTTTCTGGCATGTTCAGGGGAGCCCCCTACCACCATCTGGTTCCATCCATATCCACTCATCCACCTAGCATTAATTCCATTTTCTGTAGTGCAGCGCATCCCTGCCCGCCCCCAACCACCATGTCATTTTGTTAAAAAAAGATTTAGAATGCTACTTACAGCCCTTCGTTCCCGCGGTGATCTCCATTGACGGCAGCCGCATCTGAGATTGGCTGCCTCTCAGCCAATCACAGACGCGGCTGCCAGTCTGGCCCCTGCTTGCAAGTTTGGCAAGCAGGAAGCCGGATCAATGAGCCGGAGGATCGAGGGTCTGTAAGTAAAGTTCCAAATCTTTTTTGACATTCTGATACGGTGGTTGGGGGTGGGCCCTACATTATATACTTTTTTTATTATTAGGATGGACATGCCCTTCAACCTTTTAATAACAACTTAAACCAACAGCATTTATGCACATAAAACATGATACGTAATGACTTTAAGAAGTATAAGTGCTTTGAAAACACTGCAATATGTAAACCTTTCATGAAGGGTTTTCAAATCCCCCCCCCCCCAAAAAAATATATATATACTGTTTTATATACTGTTTTGGACCTCCGTATTATTGATGGTTTTAACATTTTGTTTTTATTTTTTGACCAACTAATAAAATTCAGTTACAGTAGAATTATTTTGCGTGATTAACTGAACAAATAATAGGAAAATTGGATATACACTGCATTGCATTTCTGTTCTGAAATATAGATGGTGTATACCGCATTTAAACATTCGTGGTGAATGTTTACCATATTGATCTTTAAATATTTATTAAACTATTTAAACAAATAAACAGCTGGTCCGTGTCTTACTTTTGAGAAGGTTAAAATAGATATGTTGTCCTCCCCCCAGAACCAAAGTGCCTCCTGATTTCAAATGACAATCCCTGGATCAACCAGAACTACAGTATATGTATTAATACCAGTACTTCTCAATATTATTTAGTTTTAGAAACTTCGCCATTCTCACTGTAAACTCAATGTGATCTCACAAGAAACCTCTCCTACCCTGAAGATGAAACTTCTTTTCTTCCCCGCATCCTCTGACATGGCCTATTAGTGAACAATGCCACAGAAAGGTTCTTATAAGGCCCATTGATATATTTGTATGAAGTGGTCATATCCCAGTGCAAACACCACTTCTCCAATGAAAATAGCCCTACCTTGTCTAATCTGCCTGCATAGTCAAGCTCCTCCATTCCCTTATTATTTTAGTTGTCTATCTCTAAACTCCTTCCATTTCCAAGATGTCCCTTTTGTATATGGGATTCCAAAACTGCACCGCATATTCCAAATGAGGCCTTACCAGCGCCTTGTAAAATGGGAGAATAATATTTTTTTCCCTTGAATCTATTCCCCTCTTTATACAAGACAATAGCTTGCTAGCTTTTTGCAGTGGCTGTCTGGCATTGTTTGCTACAGCTAAGTCTGTTATCTACTAAAACTCCTAAATCTTTTTCAATTAGCGATTCACTTAGCACAAAGTTATTTATGGTGTAGGTGGCACAAGGATTACATCAACATTTTGTTATACATTCTTTGGGCCTGTAACCAGACTGATTTGGTTGGGGGTGTTTTATGTATCATATATTCTTGTTCTGCATGTAATAGTGTTGTTTTTGGAAATTTTCCTTAAGTTGTGACTTTTTTTGATGTGTGAGATGGTTGCATGTATTCTTCCTTTCAATCATGCCTTGAATGCCTCTCATAAATTGTTTGGGTCAGAGGTTGTTGTGCTGAATTGGAGAAATTCCTTGATTAGTAAGGAAGAGTTTTTAACATAAGTAGTGCATCCTGTCGCTTTTAGCTAGGACAGGTAAAGTAGTTTGTTTGTGCCTTTTACAAAGACTTATCTGATCGGGAGGATGAGAATTATAGTAGTTGTTAAGTGCTAGTTTTAGTGTAAGCTTAATGCTTCTTGCAGTGTTTGCTGTTGTGTTTTGCATTTGGTTGTGTAAAAGTTAACTCATGAGTGGTTACGAGCCTTGGAACAGCTAAAAATATGAGCACCAAGAATGTTCCTTGTATAAAAGACTGACGTGAGTGCATGTTCTGTGTTATGTCTGAATTCTTGACTAGTATAGGAGTGCATGAGGAATAAGAACCAGGGTCTAAGAGATTAATTGTACATGTTTCATCCTCAGAAAATTTGATATTCATGCTTTATTATGTCCTGGTCTTCAAAATAAATAAACTTTTAGATGACATAGCTCTGGTTCACAAGGAACCTGAAAGGAAGGAGAGGCATGATCTGTAATACAGTTAACTATGGGTCTGATGGAATAAGAGATTTAGTTGAACTGAGCTATTAATTTGCAGCAATCAAAAACAGATGTTGAATTTTTACTGGGTAACTGCAGTTGTAGATATCATCTGATTGGTTGCTACACAAAATAGCACAGGCAAATTGTATCATCATTTATTGCATCGGCCACTATAAAGAGCAATCAGAGTTTGTCCGCCCCATGGCATCAAGGTGAGTGGGAGGGGGCAGAGATGGGTGTGGTGGAGGTGATGTTAGGGCGGGGCCACAGTCAGAGGCAGAGTTAGGGGCATAACTGGACAATTCCACCCAAATAGGAAAGCTTGGCAACCATGCCCTCACCTCTAAAATCAGCAGCATTATGGGGAAATCAAATGTAATTCTGCAGGTTTCTGCTTTTTGTATCCCTACTTCATTGTGAGTATCAACAGTTTTTTCACTAATTAGTCTTGGGTACAGAGATGTAACAAGCAGGTTATCCAGTATTTACTTGGCAGCTCTGGTGAGAGAATGATAACAGGCTTGGAGAATACGCTGAGCTTGAGCTGGGTCCAGCAACCAATAATTTTTTTCTAAAATGCTGCCGATTTCAAATATAAGAGATGCAGCAGTTTGTAAGTCTTTACTGAATGTGTGTAGGATCATTTATATTTTAACTTGGTTTGTGAAGATTGGAACTATTACATCTCTGCAAGTCCTATAACAGGTAACGATATGTCACAGAAAATATATCTGTTGTATTCAATTAGATCAACTGGACTTGAAATGTAGTTCTTGAAGACGTTTCGCTAGTCATCCGACTGGCTTTCTCAATTCAGAATGACTTGTACAAGAATCTGTGGCAATTATGTACCCTGGAAAATCCCAATTAGCATATCACAGCCAGGTGTTAAGGGTGTGATTCAGGTCTGGGACTTGGATTCCAGGAGGGCTCACTTGTTGGTACTGATCTGAAAGGGATGGTAATGGAAAGGATATAGCAAGAAACAGGAAAAACTGGAGAGGAACTGGCAAGAATAAGTAAAGTTGAGCAGCAAAGTGAAATGTACAAGACAGGGGGGCAGACTGCTCAATAACCAGAAAAGAGAATAATAGCATGGCCTATGTAACTGTAAAGAAAAACAGTATAAGATCTGAGAGAAAATATAATTGAGAGAGATGTGTGTGTTTATGTGTGAAATTGAGAGAAATTGGACTGTCAGAGAGATGAGAAAGAGAAGTATGAGTTGTGAAAGAGAAAGGTGCCTGTGTGAGGGACAGAAAAATAAGGAGATACAATCGCTTTTGTGTGTGAGAGGGAAGTATGTATGATGAACACCCTTTCATGGAAAACAGATTTGTAAGTGTATTTGTATTGCAGAGACTGATACGTGAAAGGTGTGTGAAAATAGGTGCAAGGGTGAGATGTAGAAATACAGTAGAAATACAGTGTCTGTCTGTAAGCTTAAGGGCAAGTTTACCCCTCAGCTGTATATGGGTACATCACCCCCAAAACTGCAATAGGTAAAATTCTGAGAGATGTAAATCTAAACAAAAATGCTGCCTCTGTTACCTCTTTCTGCTTTATTTTAGTTAGCAGCTGTCAGTCATGGTTGTTACAGATGAAATCATAGCCAAGGATTGAATGCTATTCCCGTAGATGCCTCCTCTGAGCATGTTTGACTTTGAAAAACAGCTTGGAGGACTTTAAGAGGACGTGGAAACTTTTGTGAAGCAGAGGAAAGGGGGAGAGCATCATTTTGCTGCATGATAGATCAGGGGCAAGTGCAATATTTTCAGGAGGGGGATTTCTTAATGGGTTACCACCGAACAAGCCCAAAGTGATGTTCAAGATCAAATACATCCATATATATTACGTACTATATATAATTCATATAATAATATTATATTATTACCATCACAGTTAGCCAATACAAATATTCCCTTAAATTTTTTCATAAAGTATATTTATTTACGTTCTGTTTTAATAAGAAATACATATTTACTACTTTATTATTAGTGTCTTTCAAAATCAGAGCTGTGACACTGACGGTGGATCTGACAGAAATGGCTGAATATTGTCATTATCGGGACCTATCGGGCAAGATTAAAACTTTTCATTACCTGCTCCCTTCACTACAGTAGAATGAGCCGATAATATATCATGTATGACCACATCTAATGATTGTTCTTTATGAAGACTATACAGAACCATCACTCCTGTGTATATATATTATATGTAATATAATGCAATGTTGTGTTCAGCTATACAACCACCTCCAGGATCTCTCAATGTACCTCATATTGCTCAATAAGCTTCATCACAGTGGAGTAGGTACAGTAAGTAATGTATCTAAACTCTGCTGATTCTTGCAGATAAATTAACAATATACGGTAACAATCTATGTAACAGTCAATGTAACAGCCTATGGGCACGAGAAGTTGAACATCAGACTGCACTGAGCAAGTAAAAAGAGGGGATTCAAGTCATCAGTAATTCTCCCTAAACATGGCAGTGCAGATTAGGCCTATGTCAGTCAGCTTTATAACTATTGTATAATATATATATATAATTTTTCATATAAGGGGTGAACATTCCCTTTAACTTAGGATGTGTTAAGGGGAATGTATACTTTCAAAGTTTTTAGTTGTACCCAACAAGTTGTGTAGAAAACAGACTGCTATTAAGGCACCAATGACAGGCCAGACTACCAGACTAAATATCTACAAGGAAATAAAGGAAATTTTAACCTTTACTGATACACACACCTGACTTTTACTCAAATTTTTTACATTTTCTTTGCCCTTCGAAATAAAACTCAGCAAAATTTTTCCCCATGAATCGTGTGCTATTATATAGTATATATTTCAAATTATACTTAAGTATTTAAAGTGTTACAGTCGGGCGTAGATACCAGGGGTGCAGGGGATGCGACCGCACCAGGGCCCTTGGCCAAGAAGGAGCCCCATTTTGTGGTAAGTTTCCAAATCTACTAGTCTGTGTGCCAACTGTTTTACCTGTGGTCTGTGTACAAAGAATTTTTACCATTGTCTGTGTGCCAAGAATTTAACCAGTGTCTGGCTGTGTGGGGTTCCAGCTTCCCAACCAGTTTATCAGTGTCTGCATGCCAAGCATTTAACCAATCTTTGTGCCAACTATTTTACCAGTGGTTATATACAATACATTTTACCACTCTCTGTGTGCCAAATATTTTACTAGCGTCAGTTGGTTAGTTATTTTAGAAGGTTTGATGACCTAAGTTTAGAAATACTGTTTGAATCTTTTGCTAGGTGTATGGGTATGTTTGTCTGATTTAAAATGAGTGCCTTTAAAAAAAATGTTAATGATGAATTTGGATGTTTTTTATGTAAATGATTATTTGGTTTGCAGTACCGATTTCAGTTTGCAGCAGTGTTCGGGGCCTATGCCCAAATTTTGCATCTGGGCCTATAAGTCTGTAGCTACGCCACTGGTTACAGTCCTTGATTTTAAGGACATTTAAGCATGCTTTGTTTTTAAAGGCCAAATCCAAGCCTTCAGGTGCGATTTAAACAATGTGAATAGGTCACATTTTTATTTTAGTTTTAAGTGGACATTGCCTTTTTTAATACTTTCTCTTATCCCAAAAGGACATGGCAGTAAGAGAATGACATGAAAATTCACTATTTCCCCCAGGAGGTCTATGAAGGTGGTATGAATTATTGCTTGTAGAAATCTATACATGTCTCTGTTGAGATTTACTTTAACACGATTAATTTGCATTTAAATGTGATTTTCAATATCTTTCATTTCCAATGACTTTGGAAAATATCCTGTAAAATATTGTTTCTATGAAGAAGACATCATAAAAATAATATTCATGTAAAAAGAGCACACTGGGACATTTGTGTTGGATACATCTTGTTAACATTAACCAGGAATATGTCATTCCTTATCATTGTTTAGTAATGTCACAGTTGTATACTGTACCATTGTCTTATATACTTAATTTTAGTTAATTCATACTATATACTTTATATACTGTCAGGGAGATTCGATAAAAGTTCTTATCGTTAAAAATGGTGCTAATGTTGCCCCAACCAATCAGATGTTAGCTTTCAAATGTTAAATAAGATCTGATTGGTTGGAGCAAAAGTAGCACCATTAATAGCGATAAAACTTTTTTTGAATCTCCCTGTGTATTTATAGCTGTTCATCGGCCCACTACATCAATTTATCCTTTTATTTATTTTGGATTTGTTTACAGTGCAAAAATCTGTCTGTATCAATACTGATTGAATGGTGTAGTTTTTTTTTTAAACCTAACATGCTAGTGGTAGAATCTGTTGCTTACAAGTGCATGTATATCTAACATTATTTTGTCTTCCATGCACATGAATAAATGATGGTTTCCTTTATGGGTACTAAATACATTTGAAGGCATAAGCTACCTTATGATTAAGTGCAAATCCTCCCTTTAGGCTCTTGGGAGAATTGTATTCAGCATATAACAGGTGCAAATAATGCATAAACCTGGAAGATTTCCACCCTAAGGATTATTAAGCTTACGTTCCTGACTAGAAAATTTCCATTTGTAATCAGGTTTCTATTTTACTACAAAAACATACGTAGTATGAAAATGACTCATCATAAAGTTTGGTTCCTTTACAGAAGAATCCATACGTAGTAAGGCTGACCATGTAAAAAGCCAACTATAATTAAATATTGTTGGTCAAATATGGACCCCTAAGTGCTGTAACAACATGGACAGTTTATTTAGGAACTGTTGAAAGAAAAATCAATCCATTTAATAATGGTTAGTCAAGTGACAAATAGTGTATGTTAAGGTCAGTGACATGTGGAGTTTCAATGCCACAATTTCCCCAGGGGGGACTGAAGGGAGCCAACAGCGATGAAATGCAGTTTACATTTTGTAAGCAGAGGCCCATCTTCTTGAACAGAAGTAATGTTTTACCAGAGAATGTATGTAGTTTTTTGTGTTTCTCTCTCTTAAAAATGACTGGACCTTATGGAAGAGTGTCAGTAAATACCATTCAAAATCAGAACAGTGGCTCACTTTATATACTCTTTCTCTAATATTGAGTAGGAGTGTTGTTTCCCCAGCTTTGATTGGATAAGGATTGTAAACAAATCCATAACATTGCTTCCTATTCACTGGCTTCCTGCAGCTAGACTGTTTCTAATTTGTATCATTTCATTGGGCGACCTACTTGCTCAAGTCAATTTCAGTAAGTTTATCTAAACTGTAGAAGGCTCAAAGGAGAGGTAAAACCTATTTTTTAATTTGCAGGTTATGATAATACCTCCCTGAGGTCCCATGCTGACTCCCACCTCCATACGCAGCTTGCATCTCAAATACTCCCTGAAGTTCCTGATTGTGCTGGCCTTCCTGTCACATGATCACGGCCTAGGAGAGACCCAGGTCTAGGGGAGAGGTGGTATCATCATGGGACCTCGGCAAGGAGAGAACTTTCATATCCTGCAAAGAATATACTATGTTCTAGTTCTCCTTTAAGAGAGCAGTTATCTTCTAGTAATCTAGATACATAAAACAGCGTTGTACAGAAAAAAATGTTTTCCTATTGTATTTAATGCCAGAAACATTTTTTTTTCTTTCAACAAAAGCATTTCATCTTGATAGCACTGTGATATATACTAACAGGTTTTAAGTGATTTGATAAAATGATGCTTTTAGCAGAGCACGGTTTTCTTGTTCTCTGTTCCTTCTTCCAGTGATCATAGCTTGAAAGCTTTTCTGGTGACTGAGTTGGTGTGAGCATTATGGGGCTTCTGAGACTACCTATTATCTGCTTCACATCATTCTGTCTTTCAGTGCTAATCACTTTCTTATCAAGTACAAACCTTTCAGGGTCTAAAACTCTTTCTTTAAATAGCCACAAATTAAGATAATTGCACCAGCTACGGTACTCTAAGGTTAAGATTGTTTGATTATTTCCTATTATAACCCATGATAACTTTTTACTAGTTATGTTGAACACATAAAACAAAATTATCGAGCTTTGGAGAAAATTAATTATCTTCACTGTTTACATTCCACTCTACAATGAATTTTTTACTTAATTTTTTTGAGGTGAAAGCAATTAAAAGTCCCCGGTCTAATTGATTTTTACAAAAGCATGTTGATGCATGTACTTTTATTATAAACCAAGTCACAGTCCTCCAGTATTTGTATATAATTATATATATTCAACAGATGCCCATCAGAGCATTGGCATAAATGGTCAACTCTATCCAAATTAAAGGTAAGGATCTTACACTCTGGGGGAATATACAGTTCTGTGTGAGGCTCACTGTATTTTCATCAGTTTGCTCCTATAGTCTGGTGCACATGAGCATGGCCCCCTGATTTTGATGTCCATCATTGGTACATTGTATTAATATAACAATCTGTTGGTTGGGAGTACAAGAAGAGTAAAAAGATATTCTTCCAAGAGGGTTGTTTGGTAAATAGAAATAGGAACAGAGGTGAACTAATGTCTGATCATTCACAAATTAACCGTTATTGGACAGAATCCGTTAAAAATGTTTGTCTGATTGTTAAAGGGCATTTATACTGGGAAAAAAAGTTCTTTTAAATTGACCATTAAGGGAAACTAATTCTTTCCAACCACCACTGTATAATTTTTTTGTTGGTCTGCCCCCTATTTCTTTAGATATCCAATCTAAATCATCTTACAGGCCCCAACAGACTTAGTACTCTACGCGCATGTGCATAGAATACAGAGTCCATCGGGACCTGTCAGAGGACAAGACAGAGGAGCAAGAGACCAGGTAAGTTGTTTAACCTTATTCCCGGCTTCTGAACGTTTTATTCAAGAACAGGAGGTAAGACAGAGCTCCTTTACCTCTCATTCTTCAATAAAAGTGAATAGCAAAAAGTGGTTTTAACCTTTGGAGATACCCTTTAATCAGACACAACTCACTGTGAGGACAAAGATGCTCAGTAATCACTATGAGCTAGCATTGGGAGAGGAAATTTCCCACAACACATTTCACACATACCAACTGCACACCGCAAAAGATTTTATGATATTAGGCTCTTGATTGACACCTGAAATGTAGGATGCTTCAGATTTGATCTAAAAAAACTGGGAAACAGATAAAAAAAATGGTATGGAAAGGTGTTCAGAAAGAATTATAATTTCCAGTTATGGGTAAATACAAACATTTTTTTTTTTTACTTTAATGGCAGCTAATTACTGTCAGTATAGTCCCATAAAAGGTGACCCCCGATGTCAATGTGCAGGGAGAAAATTCAGTTGCAGTGGGAAGCCCTGTTAATCTGTTATCTTATACTACTTTTAATACCTTCTACAGTAGTTCCAAATGTGTTGCAGGAATAAGACAGCAATAATAGTCAGTTTGCTTACAGTGTTTTTCATGATATCCCAACCTATGACAGACAAAGATATAGAAGCAATAACAATCTTCTAACTTAATCTTTATATTAGCAGAGTATTTTCTAAGTGCATCCTGTAAATAGAAACATTTATAAAATGTGTCTCAAGAGGATGAATTGCAGCTTTTTCCAGTAGGAATCTTTAAGGATGCTTCTAGACAAACATTAGCATTGACAGAATAAAACATTAAATGATTATCCTGCTCCCTGCTTCAGAGAAGCAGTGATGAATCCCAATTACAGCATAATTATAATTTTGAAAAAGACTGGAAAATGAAAATAAAGCAAAAAACAAGAAAGAAAATACTGACATGTGAGAATCATAGTATCATATTCATAAATAAATGATCATAGTCAAAATAGCGAATGTACTAATGAGATGAAGGATCATGAAAGGTTTTAATGAATGAAAAGCTGAAATACATCAGGAACATAGCATTCTGCCCTTGATCTAGTACGTGAGCTAAATCCTTCTTAAAGAGAAAGGAAAGCAAATGGCACGGTTTTATTTTATTGAGCTTAGGGGGGCACCTCGGGCTCTTTAGAATTAGGTCTATTACTGCTTCACTGCTTTACACAGTGTATAATAAACTTCCGTTTGTCTATTTTTAGAACTGGAAAGTGTTAAATATCTGACAAAGAACTATCGGACTAATGAAAATATAATAATCAGTTTTTGTTCAATATACAGTCGGCCTAATCCAGTAAAACGGGAAATAATAATAATAAAAAAACCCAGTTAAATTAAAACAGCAAGCATTTAATGGCTGTATATAACCAATTCATTATACCTTTTTAAAAATGAAGGTTTTACAATGGTAAAAACCAGTGCCTGTGTTGCATGGTGTAAAAGAGTCGCAAGCAAACCCCCCCCCCACATTGGATACAATGCTTGTTGTTCTAGGTAAACATCCCAGTCTTTCCCCCAGTCTTCCCGACCATGTATAACTTTAACACTGAAATGCAGAAAATGCAATATTAAATTGCTTGCAGCAGCTGTGTCGATGACTTTTATAAAACCCACATAGCTGCCACTAATCCTGTGGATTTTAGCGCAGGGAATGGATTATCATACTTTTTCCAACAAAAGGGTTGATGTCCAGACCATTTTCACTGTACAATTGTCTGTCCAAGCACTTACCATGATCCAAACATTGCGAAAGCAGGCTCATGCTAAAACAGCAATCAATTTGGAGGTCATTGTCTATATGTGCGCTTCATTATCCAGTCTTCCTCGCCAGTAGAGATGGAATCCGGGTCTGAGTTGTACCCGGATCCGACGAATGTTCTGTCCGAAACTGGACTCACTCCAAAGTCCTCAAAATAAATTTTATATAGGAAAGGATTAATCTCTGGGATTGGTCATTTGTAACATGCAAGCACAGACTATGATACAATGATCTGTTTGATAAATAAAATTTAATCATTGGAAATAATTATCTTTTTTTATATTACAGCCAAATATATTTGAGCTAAACATGTGACATTATTATTATTATTATTATTATTATTATTGATTTATATAGCACCAACATATTCCGTGGTGCTTTACAATGACATAATCATACATATTTCATACAAAGGTAAAGCAAACATTATAAGTACATAGAGTGATGATTTGTTTACAGCAATACTGTGATACAATAGGACAGATGTTACATATACTGTCTCCATTGTACTTCCTTACCTAGTAAGGTAAGCTTGTTCTAATAAAAATAGCCCACAGTCCCATTAATGGGATTAAGATGTTCAGTAGATCAAGAAAATCAAAATAATAATATTAAGAAGAAGAAATATTAAGAAGAGCAGAGAGAAGTTGTTAATGAGGCTTCATCAATATGGACTAAAGTATTGTGTTGGGACCGCTTCTATTTAATTTGTTTATTAATTATTTGGACGTTGGTATTGTCAGCAAGGTTTCTGGGTTTTCTGACGACACAAAACTTTGTGGACCATTAAAAACTTCAGAGGATGTGCAATCGTTGCTGGTGGATCTAGATAGATTGTCCCATTGGGCTGCTAAGTGGCAGATGAGATTCAATGTTGATAAATATAAGGTGATGCATTTATGGACTTAAAAATCCTTGTGCTACTTATACTATAAACAGCTGTGTTAAGTGAATCTCTGTTGGAAAGGGATCTTGGAGTTTTGGAGGATAATAAACTTAAAGGTAGCAAGCAGTGCCAGGCAGCAACAGCTAGAGCCAGCAAGATATTGTCTTGTATAAAGAGAGGTAAAGATTTAAGGGACAAAAATGTTATTCTCCCTCTTTACAACGCATTGGTAAGGCCTCATTGAGAATATGCAGTGCAGTTTTGGAATCCTGTGTACAAAAAGGACATCTTTGAAATGGAGAGGGCTCAGAAAAGGGCAACTAAAATAATAAAGGGAATGGGGAAGCTTGAATATGAAGACATAAGTTACAATTAAGTACACTAGAGAAAAAATGCTCTTGAGTGGGGATATGATTACTGTTTATAAATATATTAACGGGCAATACAATACACTATTTGGGGCATTGTTCGCCAATAGAACATGTCAGAGCACACACAGACATCCCATAAGACTTGAAGAAAAGAAGTTTAGTTTTCAAGTTCAGAAAGGGTTTTTCTCTGTCAGAACAGTAAAACTATGGAACTGTCTTCCAGTGGACGTAGTTATGGTTATTGGATAGTTTCAAAAGAAAGCTGGATGTGTTTCTGCAAACCAGGAATGTTGCAGGTTACAGGTATTGATACATAAAGTAGAGTTGATCCAGGAATACTATTTCCAATTGCCACTTGGAGTCAGGAAGGAATATTTTTTTTCTTTATTATACAGGTTGTTGTTTTTTTTGCCTTCCTGTGAAAAAATGAATGTATATTAATTTATTGTTTAGTGATTAGGAAAGTGCTGGAGTTTTGAGCTGAACTTGGTTTAGGGTCCCAGCTCCACATTAAAAAAACTACTGATGCAATTTTGATGCGGAACTACGGAAATTTCAGTGTCAAAATCTGGTTCAACCTCAAAATCTTAGTTTGTAATGTTGGTTTCAATGGCTGAGCCAAAACTTTGTCCCGATTTGTAGACCTTCTGGCAAAACAAACCCCATAAGATTCTTTTTCCTTACTTGTGATGAAATATGGCTATGTAAATTAAAGGAGAATGAAAGTCTAATAACAAATTAAGTTCAGTTGAATTAACATGTCATGATCCAAACTGCTTGAATTTTAACCTTCAAAATCTTATTAGTTGTCTAAAAATGTATGTTATTGTTATTGTTTCTGCTGCTCCTTCTGTTCTTCTCAAGCTTCTCTGCTTCTGGTTGCACCTCCCTGTGAGCCAAATTCTTATTTTAAACAATCCTTTTAGACTTGAATGGGGCTTATATCACCACCAGCAAAGGTACTTGGGAAACAGGATGAAAGAAACCATTAATAATTGAATGGTTTTGAGGTATTTGTTAGGATTTTAAAAAGGAAAATATAAAGCACACATGGTCCTAATTACACAGGGAATCACCTGTATATTATTTATTATTATTAAGTCAAAGTTTCTTTAGAGAATGATGTGTGCTTCGAGATATTCTTAGCCCACCAAAAGATAATTGCTAGAAGTCACCCCTATGTAATGATGAAATGTATATTTACAGCGCTCAAAAATTGGATTTTAATGCAAAATAATTGGCCTTTTTTAAATTGTAGGTCTGATTGTACTAAAAACTGAATTTAATTTGAGTCTGTGGTCTCTCTGGAAAAGGAACGGATCATAAATGGCAGCATGCTTTCATCCATTTGCATACACTTACTCCTCCAAATATCTGTTGTATTCAATTAGATCAACTGGACTTGAAGTTTAGTTCTTGAAGACTTTTTGCTAGTCATCCGACTGGCTTTCTCAATTCTGAATTGAGAAAGCCAGTTGGATGACTAGCGAAATGTCTTCAAGAACTAAACTTTAAGTCCAGTTGATCTAATTGAATACAACAGATATACCATGACCTGGATGAATGAGAATCTTCACAAGCTTACTCCTCCAAAATAATAATATCAGGTGTTTCGGGATATTGGGAATCCAGTACCAAAATAACACCAAAATTACCATACAATACATTTAATCTAATACATTTAATCCAAAGATAATTCTAGCCAGAATGATTTTATGATGTGCATAAGGTTAAAAAATAATTTATTATATTGAACAATAAATGTATACAATAATCACATCTAATCTAAAAAATACCTGTCTCCAGGTCATAAAATTAAAAATACAAACCATGAACACAATATAAAAAGAATCCTATGGCAGAATCTAGTCCTCTCAATGTTCATAGATTAGGAATATACAACAATTGAATCTTCCTATTGATGATCCAAGGACCATCTGCTGGATACCCTCAAACTACGAAGGTCAGATAAAGCTCTATAGTGGATTAACTTGATCACAATGATCTCCTCCCAGCCACGCTTCTCCACCCTACTAAACTCCAATACCTGGCTACTCACTGATCTTTTTATCTGGTTCATTTCATTAAGTGCTTCTAGATAAAATTTTCTTTGGATTAAATATATTGGGTGGTTCTTGTGTATACACTATTTTTTTTTAAGATAGTTTGCTAAATTTATGATCTATTTATAATTTCTTTATGATGAAAAGTGATTTTGATATTGTATGACAGTAACATTTTATTTAGTTTAGCTACTGTGCTTTCTATAAAATTTTTTGAAAGGGTTAAGATCTGACCTCTAGAGGATCTTGTAAATATGTGTGTGGGGTATGCCTTTATAAGTATCTTGGTAACAAAAGGAATTGTTCCTAAATGATGATGTGAACTCCCTTTGAAACCAAGTGAGCAACCTCATAGTTACCATGAGCGCTGGCTACAGTCTCAGGGGATGCATGAACATTTTAAGGTTTTTTGAGCTTTAAGCATTTTTTTCAGGCATAACAGAAAAGAAGAAATGATTCATTTATTTGGCTTGAAGAGACAAATTACTGTTCTTTATATTTCTTCTTCTTTTTCTTCCGTTTTATTCTGCTTTTTTGGACTGTATCTCCTCCCACGGTCTTTGAGCTAGAGACATGAAAATCGGTACAGATGTGTGGGGCATATAGGAGAAATCTTCTAGCTAAGGAATCCGGCGTTATCGGCGAATTTCAGGGCATTTTTTCCCATTGACTATAATGGTAACAATCCTCAAATGTGGATATTTCAAAACAGTTTGTTTTGTGGTCATAAACACAAATGCTGATACCCCCAACCTGTCACACAGACACAGGTACACCCACCTACTGACCTACCTTTCCATTCCCATGGAAGCCATACCTAAAGGGAAACTATAGTCAAAAAACTAATTTTGATCAATCATCCATAAAAGTTAGTTATATCGTCACACATGCAAAAACACTTACCCCCAACCTTACATGGGTACACACACCCACTGACCAACCCTTCCATTCCTGTGGCAGCCATACTTAAAGGGTAAATAAAGTTAAAAAAATGTAATTTTGATATATCCTCAATAAAAGTTAGTTTTATGGTTGTAAACACAAAAAAAGACATACCCCAACCTCACATGGTTACACACACCTACTGATCTACTTATCCATTACTGTGGCACTAGTGGCAGCCATACTTAAAGGGCAACGAAAGTCAAAAAAACTAATTTTGATCAATAATCAAAAAAGTTTGGTTTTTTTAACCCCCAACGTTACACATCAAAACACTCCCACTGACCTACCCCTCCATTACTGTGGCAGCCATTCTTAGTCAAAAAAACAAATTTTGATCAATAATCAAAAAGGTTTGTTTTTTTAGCTTCCAACCGTATCCAAGTACACACGCCTACTGACCTATCCTTCCATTTTCATTGCAGCCATATTTAAAGGGTAACTATAGTAAAAAGAACTATTTTGACTAGACATCAACAAAGTTTTTTTTTTTTTTTTATCCCCCAACCCGACACAGGTACACACACCTACTGATGTACTTATCTATTACTTTGGCAGCCATACTTAAAGGGTAACTAAAGTAAACAAAACTAATTTTGATCAATAATAAAAAAAAACATTTTTTTTTTTAAACTTCCAATCTGATCCAGGTACACAAGCTTACTCAACTACCCCTCCATTTTCATGGCAGACATATTTAAAGGGTAACTCAAATTTTTTAACCCCCACGTGACACAGGTACACACACCAACTGACCTACCCCTCCATTACTGTTGCAGCCATACTTAAAGGGTAACTAAAGTAAAAAAAACGAATTTTGATCAATAATAAAAAAATGTTTTTTTTTAAACTTCCAATCTGATCCACGTACACAACCCTACTCACCTACCCCTCCATTTTCATGGCAGACATATTTAAAGGGTAACTCAAATTTTTTAACCCCTAATGTGGCACAGGTACACACACCTACTGACCTACCCCTCCATTACTGTGGCAGCCAGTCTTAAAGGGTAACCAAATTCAAAAAAGCTAATTTTGACCAATCATCAAAAAAGTTTATTCCTAAGCAGGTAGGGGTATCTAGTACACAGAGTAATGAATCCAGTAATGTACACTTTTCCAGTCTCCACCATGCTGGATAATCTAATCCATAAACAAGTAGTAAAGTATAGTAGCAATAACCCAGGACTGTAGCTGTGTGAAACAAGAATTTAATTTAATGCATTATTTAACGCATGATTCAGTGTTAAAAAAAATGTTAAAAATTCTTGTTTCACACAGCTACAGTCCTATGTTATTGCTAATATACTTTACTACTTGTGTATGGACATCAAAAAAGTTTTTAACCCCCAACCTGACACAGGTACTCATACCTACTGACCTACCTTTACATATCTGTGGCAGCCATAATTAAATGGTAACTAGTCAAAAATACATTTTGATCAAAAAAGTTTGTTTTTTTAACAGGTACACACACCAACTAAGCTACCCATTCATTCATGTGGCAACCATATTTAAAGGGTAAATATAGTAAATATTGGCATCATTGGCATTATTGAGTTTTAAAATCTGCAGCAGAAACACATACATTCCCTTCCATAATGCGGCCTTTCAAGACAAATTCAAAGACTTAAACTTTCCTCTTGACCAGAAAATGTTTACATGCAAATAATGTCAGATTTACACTTCATTCTTATATTACATGGTCTTAGTTATGGTATGGGAACATTTTTGATTGTTTGATATTTTGACAGTTCGATTAATAGAACTGCTTTGATTTGCTGAAAATGACCTATAATAAATCTATTGCATAGGAGAGAAATGCAGAGAAAAGCTTTTGCATTCCTTTGCCCCTGCAAGGCTGATTTTTTAGCAGTATAGTGTCCATCGGTATATTCTGATTTCATCTTATTCCTTGTGTGACTTTAATGTCAGCTATCGGCTGGTGCCAAAAGTTTTGTTCTACAACAACGCACTTGTCATATGTGCCATTGCAGGATCAATTATAATGACTCATTTCGCCACAGATATTTCAGGATTTGGCCATTTCCCAAAGCTGTTTCAATTGGAATGCTGAATACATCATATAACATTTGTAATTTTGATGCATGCTAATTACATGTTTCTGGGCAAGCCTTTGAAATGACAGCTCCATCTGCAGTTTCTGAATTTAAGCTTTCTGTTAATAAGGGACAATAGAAAAAAAAGAAGCAAAGTTAGGATTTTCTAAACTCTGAACTTTTAAAGAGGTGCAATGTTCAACTGTGTAATGTTCAACATGTGGTCTGGCTGATTATTTTCGAATTATTTATTATTATTATTATTATTATTATTGTGGATTTACCGTGTATAGCGCTGTCTTCCATGGCACTTTACAATTACACAGATACATTTATATCAGACACTTCCCCTAAGCACTTACAATCAAATCCTTATGATTATAGGGGAAAACTGAGTGCTAAGAGGAAACCCAGGCAAGCACAAGGAGAACATACAACCTTGTACAGATTAGTGTCAAAGTGAGGTTTAGATGTTTTAACAGAAAATAAATGGTCAAACCACAACAAAAATGTTTATTTTGGTTAATGAAATGTTAAATTACTTAAATGTTATAATCGTTATATCTCCATATATTGGGGCTTATTTATTAAGAGGAGTACAATTTTACCTGTGTTATAAATCTGCAACAACCAATCAGATTGTGCGCCCCTCTGAAGAATACACAATTGACCGAAATTTTTGGACAAGATTGATAACTGCGTAAATGATTCTGTGTTGAAATTATTCTATCAAGATATAATATCACCATTTAACTGAAGATGTTATTATTGGCAGATCCCTGGCAGATGACAGATCCCTGGATCCTTCCCTAGTCTGGCCCCTTCTTCATTAGGATATGTTTGGCAATGCCAGAGAATGGGAGGAAACCAGTGGTTCTGACTGGGGGAGGAGCCAGAGAGTAATCAGTATAGTGTCCGATTAAGGTGAAATAATTTTTAAAAAGAATGTTTTTTTTTACCCAAATCTGTTTTTGATTCAAAACTACTGGCTCTGCAGTTGAAATTTTGTCTTTTAAAACTACCACTAGCATTTTCCACAAATTCCCACATGTGTTCTTAGCTAGCACATAGAATAACTAGAATGTATGTAGAATAACTATGTAAAATAAATGAAAGTTAATCCTAGTTCTTTATCATTCAGATAATAAAGATCCAAATAGTCAAACCTTTCACAAAAACACGGAATCAGAAAAAAACAAAAGATTTTGTTGCAGGTTAGGGTCAACATTGAAAGTTTTTTCAAACCAAAAGGCCTTATACACATACCGTATATACTCGAGTATAAGTCGATCCGAGTATAAGTCGAGGTACCTATTTTTACCTGAAAAATTTGTAAAAACTGATTGACTCGTGTATAAGTCGAGGGTAGAAATTATCACCACTACTGCCTTCTGATTCTGTGTTGTTTTTAGGCTTTAGTTGCCCTTTAAATGGACAGCAGAATTCCCATACATGAATCCCATACAGTAATAGCCAAATCCAGTACCAGTAACCTCCAATTCTTTGGCACTCCAGATGTTTGGAAACTACAACTCCCAGCATGCTTTGTTGCTGGGAGTTTCAGTTTCTAAACATGTGGAGTGGCAAGGTTCAGTAAACATTTAATTAAGCTTACCATCATTTACAATTCTCCTGAACCCCATATAGTAAAGCGAACTCTGATCCCCATATAGTAAAGGATTCTCTGACCCCAATAGTTAAAAATGTCACCTGAGAGTTGTAGTTTCAAGCTGTCATTTGCACTGTACTAGCAGCTGTTTTTTGCCCCAAACTGAGGAGACCCATCAGATTTACAGCATCCAGTGACAGTGCTGAGTGAGTCCAGCAGGCAGAATACAGGAAGCAGGAAGTGTAAAGGCAGATCAGCTCCTGTAACTTTCTATACAGGTTAACACAGCGCCACCTACTGGTTACTATCTGTAATTGCAGAATTTGGATCTAAATTAGGACTTGACTCGAGTATAAGTCGAGGTAAGGTTTTCAGGCTAATTTTAAAGCCGACTTTGTACTCAAGTATATACGGTATATACGATTTTGCAGAAGAAGCGCACAACACAATTATATTATTATAATTGTGCTTGTGTATGCATTGTGCAGCAGATTAACAAACAAAGCCCATACACACACAAGCGTGATCATCATCTGGATTAGCTGTTCATCGCATGTAGGTCACTTGGATGTCAGGTTCTGTCCCACAGCCAGTCTCCCCCCTCTGCCCCACAGCCAGGTCCCCCCTATGTGTGGGGTAGTAGAACTAAAACTCTATGGCTGAAGCGCTCTGGCCAGAGTCCCCCCTTCAGTTCCACAGCCATACCTCACTTCTGTCCCACAGCCATATCCCCCTCTGTCCCACAGCCAGTCCCTCCCTCTGTCCCACAGCCAGTCCCCCCTCT
>JAACNH010004778.1:0-22755 GCA_019447015.1 Hymenochirus boettgeri | reverse complement strand
AGAGGGGGGACTGGCTGTGGGACAGAGGGAGGGACTGGCTGTGGGACAGAGGGGGATATGGCTGTGGGACAGAAGTGAGGTATGGCTGTGGAACTGAAGGGGGGACTCTGGCCAGAGCGCTTCAGCCATAGAGTTTTAGTTCTACTACCCCACACATAGGGGGGACCTGGCTGTGGGGCAGAGGGGGGAGACTGGCTGTGGGACAGAACCTGACATCCAAGTGACCTACATGCGATGAACAGCTAATCCAGATGATGATCACGCTTGTGTGTGTATGGGCTTTGTTTGTTAATCTGCTGCACAATGCATACACAAGCACAATTATAATAATATAATTGTGTTGTGCGCTTCTTCTGCAAAATCGTATATACCGTATATACTTGAGTACAAAGTCGGCTTTAAAATTAGCCTGAAAACCTTACCTCGACTTATACTCGAGTCAAGTCCTAATTTAGATCCAAATTCTGCAATTACAGATAGTAACCAGTAGGTGGCGCTGTGTTAACCTGTATAGAAAGTTACAGGAGCTGATCTGCCTTTACACTTCCTGCTTCCTGTATTCTGCCTGCTGGACTCACTCAGCACTGTCACTGGATGCTGTAAATCTGATGGGTCTCCTCAGTTTGGGGCAAAAAACAGCTGCTAGTACAGTGCAAATGACAGCTTGAAACTACAACTCTCAGGTGACATTTTTAACTATTGGGGTCAGAGAATCCTTTACTATATGGGGATCAGAGTTCGCTTTACTATATGGGGTTCAGGAGAATTGTAAATGATGGTAAGCTTAATTAAATGTTTACTGAACCTTGCCACTCCACATGTTTAGAAACTGAAACTCCCAGCAACAAAGCATGCTGGGAGTTGTAGTTTCCAAACATCTGGAGTGCCAAAGAATTGGAGGTTACTGGTACTGGATTTGGCTATTACTGTATGGGATTCATGTATGGGAATTCTGCTGTCCATTTAAAGGGCAACTAAAGCCTAAAAACAACACAGAATCAGAAGGCAGTAGTGGTGATAATTTCTACCCTCGACTTATACACGAGTCAATCAGTTTTTACAAATTTTTCAGGTAAAAATAGGTACCTCGACTTATACTCGGATCGACTTATACTCGAGTATATACGGTATGTGTATAAGGCCTTTTGGTTTGAAAAAACTTTCAATGTTGACCCTAACCTGCAACAAAATCTTTTGTTTTTTTCTGATTCCGTGTTTTTGTGAAAGGTTTGACTATTTGGATCTTTATTATCTGAATGATAAAGAACTAGGATTAACTTTCATTTATTTTACATAGTTATTCTACATACATTCTAGTTATTCTATGTGCTAGCTAAGAACACATGTGGGAATTTGTGGAAAATGCTAGTGGTAGTTTTAAAAGACAAAATTTCAACTGCAGAGCCAGTAGTTTTGAATCAAAAACAGATTTGGGTAAAAAAAAACATTCTTTTTAAAAATTATTTCACCTTAATCGGACACTATACTGATTACTCTCTGGCTCCTCCCCCAGTCAGAACCACTGGTTTCCTCCCATTCTCTGGCATTGCCAAACATATCCTAATGAAGAAGGGGCCAGACTAGGGAAGGATCCAGGGATCTGTCATCTGCCAGGGATCTGCCAATAATAACATCTTCAGTTAAATGGTGATATTATATCTTGATAGAATAATTTCAACACAGAATCATTTACGCAGTTATCAATCTTGTCCAAAAATTTCGGTCAATTGTGTATTCTTCAGAGGGGCGCACAATCTGATTGGTTGTTGCAGATTTATAACACAGGTAAAATTGTACTCCTCTTAATAAATAAGCCCCAATATATGGAGATATAACGATTATAACATTTAAGTAATTTAACATTTCATTAACCAAAATAAACATTTTTGTTGTGGTTTGACCATTTATTTTCTGTTAAAACATCTAAACCTCACTTTGACACTAATCTGTACAAGGTTGTATGTTCTCCTTGTGCTTGCCTGGGTTTCCTCTTAGCACTCAGTTTTCCCCTATAATCATAAGGATTTGATTGTAAGTGCTTAGGGGAAGTGTCTGATATAAATGTATCTGTGTAATTGTAAAGTGCCATGGAAGACAGCGCTATACACGGTAAATCCACAATAATAATAATAATAATAATAATAAATAATTCGAAAATAATCAGCCAGACCACATGTTGAACATTACACAGTTGAACATTGCACCTCTTTAAAAGTTCAGAGTTTAGAAAATCCTAACTTTGCTTCTTTTTTTTCTATTGTCCCTTATTAACAGAAAGCTTAAATTCAGAAACTGCAGATGGAGCTGTCATTTCAAAGGCTTGCCCAGAAACATGTAATTAGCATGCATCAAAATTACAAATGTTATATGATGTATTCAGCATTCCAATTGAAACAGCTTTGGGAAATGGCCAAATCCTGAAATATCTGTGGCGAAATGAGTCATTATAATTGATCCTGCAATGGCACATATGACAAGTGCGTTGTTGTAGAACAAAACTTTTGGCACCAGCCGATAGCTGACATTAAAGTCACACAAGGAATAAGATGAAATCAGAATATACCGATGGACACTATACTGCTAAAAAATCAGCCTTGCAGGGGCAAAGGAATGCAAAAGCTTTTCTCTGCATTTCTCTCCTATGCAATAGATTTATTATAGGTCATTTTCAGCAAATCAAAGCAGTTCTATTAATCGAACTGTCAAAATATCAAACAATCAAAAATGTTCCCATACCATAACTAAGACCATGTAATATAAGAATGAAGTGTAAATCTGACATTATTTGCATGTAAACATTTTCTGGTCAAGAGGAAAGTTTAAGTCTTTGAATTTGTCTTGAAAGGCCGCATTATGGAAGGGAATGTATGTGTTTCTGCTGCAGATTTTAAAACTCAATAATGCCAATGATGCCAATATTTACTATATTTACCCTTTAAATATGGTTGCCACATGAATGAATGGGTAGCTTAGTTGGTGTGTGTACCTGTTAAAAAAACAAACTTTTTTGATCAAAATGTATTTTTGACTAGTTACCATTTAATTATGGCTGCCACAGATATGTAAAGGTAGGTCAGTAGGTATGAGTACCTGTGTCAGGTTGGGGGTTAAAAACTTTTTTGATGTCCATACACAAGTAGTAAAGTATATTAGCAATAACATAGGACTGTAGCTGTGTGAAACAAGAATTTTTAACATTTTTTTTAACACTGAATCATGCGTTAAATAATGCATTAAATTAAATTCTTGTTTCACACAGCTACAGTCCTGGGTTATTGCTACTATACTTTACTACTTGTTTATGGATTAGATTATCCAGCATGGTGGAGACTGGAAAAGTGTACATTACTGGATTCATTACTCTGTGTACTAGATACCCCTACCTGCTTAGGAATAAACTTTTTTGATGATTGGTCAAAATTAGCTTTTTTGAATTTGGTTACCCTTTAAGACTGGCTGCCACAGTAATGGAGGGGTAGGTCAGTAGGTGTGTGTACCTGTGCCACATTAGGGGTTAAAAAATTTGAGTTACCCTTTAAATATGTCTGCCATGAAAATGGAGGGGTAGGTGAGTAGGGTTGTGTACGTGGATCAGATTGGAAGTTTAAAAAAAAACATTTTTTTATTATTGATCAAAATTCGTTTTTTTTACTTTAGTTACCCTTTAAGTATGGCTGCAACAGTAATGGAGGGGTAGGTCAGTTGGTGTGTGTACCTGTGTCACGTGGGGGTTAAAAAATTTGAGTTACCCTTTAAATATGTCTGCCATGAAAATGGAGGGGTAGTTGAGTAAGCTTGTGTACCTGGATCAGATTGGAAGTTTAAAAAAAAAAATGTTTTTTTTTATTATTGATCAAAATTAGTTTTGTTTACTTTAGTTACCCTTTAAGTATGGCTGCCAAAGTAATAGATAAGTACATCAGTAGGTGTGTGTACCTGTGTCGGGTTGGGGGATAAAAAAAAAAAAAAAACTTTGTTGATGTCTAGTCAAAATAGTTCTTTTTACTATAGTTACCCTTTAAATATGGCTGCAATGAAAATGGAAGGATAGGTCAGTAGGCGTGTGTACTTGGATACGGTTGGAAGCTAAAAAAACAAACCTTTTTGATTATTGATCAAAATTTGTTTTTTTGACTAAGAATGGCTGCCACAGTAATGGAGGGGTAGGTCAGTGGGAGTGTTTTGATGTGTAACGTTGGGGGTTAAAAAAACCAAACTTTTTTGATTATTGATCAAAATTAGTTTTTTTGACTTTCGTTGCCCTTTAAGTATGGCTGCCACTAGTGCCACAGTAATGGATAAGTAGATCAGTAGGTGTGTGTAACCATGTGAGGTTGGGGTATGTCTTTTTTTGTGTTTACAACCATAAAACTAACTTTTATTGAGGATATATCAAAATTACATTTTTTTAACTTTATTTACCCTTTAAGTATGGCTGCCACAGGAATGGAAGGGTTGGTCAGTGGGTGTGTGTACCCATGTAAGGTTGGGGGTAAGTGTTTTTGCATGTGTGACGATATAACTAACTTTTATGGATGATTGATCAAAATTAGTTTTTTGACTATAGTTTCCCTTTAGGTATGGCTTCCATGGGAATGGAAAGGTAGGTCAGTAGGTGGGTGTACCTGTGTCTGTGTGACAGGTTGGGGGTATCAGCATTTGTGTTTATGACCACAAAACAAACTGTTTTGAAATATCCACATTTGAGGATTGTTACCATTATAGTCAATGGGAAAAAATGCCCTGAAATTCGCCGATAACGCCGGATTCCTTAGCTAGAAGATTTCTCCTATATGCCCCACACATCTGTACCGATTTTCATGTCTCTAGCTCAAAGACCGTGGGAGGAGATACAGTCCAAAAAAGCAGAATAAAACGGAAGAAAAAGAAGAAGAAATATAAAGAACAGTAATTTGTCTCTTCAAGCCAAATAAATGAATCATTTCTTCTTTTCTGTTATGCCTGAAAAAAATGCTTAAAGCTCAAAAAACCTTAAAATGTTCATGCATCCCCTGAGACTGTAGCCAGCGCTCATGGTAACTATGAGGTTGCTCACTTGGTTTCAAAGGGAGTTCACATCATCATTTAGGAACAATTCCTTTTGTTACCAAGATACTTATAAAGGCATACCCCACACACATATTTACAAGATCCTCTAGAGGTCAGATCTTAACCCTTTCAAAAAATTTTATAGAAAGCACAGTAGCTAAACTAAATAAAATGTTACTGTCATACAATATCAAAATCACTTTTCATCATAAAGAAATTATAAATAGATCATAAATTTAGCAAACTATCTTAAAAAAAAATAGTGTATACACAAGAACCACCCAATATATTTAATCCAAAGAAAATTTTATCTAGAAGCACTTAATGAAATGAACCAGATAAAAAGATCAGTGAGTAGCCAGGTATTGGAGTTTAGTAGGGTGGAGAAGCGTGGCTGGGAGGAGATCATTGTGATCAAGTTAATCCACTATAGAGCTTTATCTGACCTTCGTAGTTTGAGGGTATCCAGCAGATGGTCCTTGGATCATCAATAGGAAGATTCAATTGTTGTATATTCCTAATCTATGAACATTGAGAGGACTAGATTCTGCCATAGGATTCTTTTTATATTGTGTTCATGGTTTGTATTTTTAATTTTATGACCTGGAGACAGGTATTTTTTAGATTAGATGTGATTATTGTATACATTTATTGTTCAATATAATAAATTATTTTTTAACCTTATGCACATCATAAAATCATTCTGGCTAGAATTATCTTTGGATTAAATGTATTAGATTAAATGTATTGTATGGTAATTTTGGTGTTATTTTGGTACTGGATTCCCAATATCCCGAAACACCTGATATTATTATTTTGGAGGAGTAAGCTTGTGAAGATTCTCATTCATCCAGGTCATGGTATATCTGTTGTATTCAATTAGATCAACTGGACTTAAAGTTTAGTTCTTGAAGACATTTCGCTAGTCATCCAACTGGCTTTCTCAATTCAGAATTGAGAAAGCCAGTCGGATGACTAGCAAAAAGTCTTCAAGAACTAAACTTCAAGTCCAGTTGATCTAATTGAATACAACAGATATTTGGAGGAGTAAGTGTATGCAAATGGATGAAAGCATGCTGCCATTTATGATCCGTTCCTTTTCCAGAGAGACCACAGACTCAAATTAAATTCAGTTTTTAGTACAATCAGACCTACAATTTAAAAAAGGCCAATTATTTTGCATTAAAATCCAATTTTTGAGCGCTGTAAATATACATTTCATCATTACATAGGGGTGACTTCTAGCAATTATCTTTTGGTGGGCTAAGAATATCTCGAAGCACACATCATTCTCTAAAGAAACTTTGACTTAATAATAATAAATAATATACAGGTGATTCCCTGTGTAATTAGGACCATGTGTGCTTTATATTTTCCTTTTTAAAATCCTAACAAATACCTCAAAACCATTCAATTATTAATGGTTTCTTTCATCCTGTTTCCCAAGTACCTTTGCTGGTGGTGATATAAGCCCCATTCAAGTCTAAAAGGATTGTTTAAAATAAGAATTTGGCTCACAGGGAGGTGCAACCAGAAGCAGAGAAGCTTGAGAAGAACAGAAGGAGCAGCAGAAACAATAACAATAACATACATTTTTAGACAACTAATAAGATTTTGAAGGTTAAAATTCAAGCAGTTTGGATCATGACATGTTAATTCAACTGAACTTAATTTGTTATTAGACTTTCATTCTCCTTTAATTTACATAGCCATATTTCATCACAAGTAAGGAAAAAGAATCTTATGGGGTTTGTTTTGCCAGAAGGTCTACAAATCGGGACAAAGTTTTGGCTCAGCCATTGAAACCAACATTACAAACTAAGATTTTGAGGTTGAACCAGATTTTGACACTGAAATTTCCGTAGTTCCGCATCAAAATTGCATCAGTAGTTTTTTTAATGTGGAGCTGGGACCCTAAACCAAGTTCAGCTCAAAACTCCAGCACTTTCCTAATCACTAAACAATAAATTAATATACATTCATTTTTTCACAGGAAGGCAAAAAAAACAACAACCTGTATAATAAAGAAAAAAAATATTCCTTCCTGACTCCAAGTGGCAATTGGAAATAGTATTCCTGGATCAACTCTACTTTATGTATCAATACCTGTAACCTGCAACATTCCTGGTTTGCAGAAACACATCCAGCTTTCTTTTGAAACTATCCAATAACCATAACTACGTCCACTGGAAGACAGTTCCATAGTTTTACTGTTCTGACAGAGAAAAACCCTTTCTGAACTTGAAAACTAAACTTCTTTTCTTCAAGTCTTATGGGATGTCTGTGTGTGCTCTGACATGTTCTATTGGCGAACAATGCCCCAAATAGTGTATTGTATTGCCCGTTAATATATTTATAAACAGTAATCATATCCCCACTCAAGAGCATTTTTTCTCTAGTGTACTTAATTGTAACTTATGTCTTCATATTCAAGCTTCCCCATTCCCTTTATTATTTTAGTTGCCCTTTTCTGAGCCCTCTCCATTTCAAAGATGTCCTTTTTGTACACAGGATTCCAAAACTGCACTGCATATTCTCAATGAGGCCTTACCAATGCGTTGTAAAGAGGGAGAATAACATTTTTGTCCCTTAAATCTTTACCTCTCTTTATACAAGACAATATCTTGCTGGCTCTAGCTGTTGCTGCCTGGCACTGCTTGCTACCTTTAAGTTTATTATCCTCCAAAACTCCAAGATCCCTTTCCAACAGAGATTCACTTAACACAGCTGTTTATAGTATAAGTAGCACAAGGATTTTTAAGTCCATAAATGCATCACCTTATATTTATCAACATTGAATCTCATCTGCCACTTAGCAGCCCAATGGGACAATCTATCTAGATCCACCAGCAACGATTGCACATCCTCTGAAGTTTTTAATGGTCCACAAAGTTTTGTGTCGTCAGAAAACCCAGAAACCTTGCTGACAATACCAACGTCCAAATAATTAATAAACAAATTAAATAGAAGCGGTCCCAACACAATACTTTAGTCCATATTGATGAAGCCTCATTAACAACTTCTCTCTGCTCTTCTTAATATTTCTTCTTCTTAATATTATTATTTTGATTTTCTTGATCTACTGAACATCTTAATCCCATTAATGGGACTGTGGGCTATTTTTATTAGAACAAGCTTACCTTACTAGGTAAGGAAGTACAATGGAGACAGTATATGTAACATCTGTCCTATTGTATCACAGTATTGCTGTAAACAAATCATCACTCTATGTACTTATAATGTTTGCTTTACCTTTGTATGAAATATGTATGATTATGTCATTGTAAAGCACCACGGAATATGTTGGTGCTATATAAATCAATAATAATAATAATAATAATAATAATAATGTCACATGTTTAGCTCAAATATATTTGGCTGTAATATAAAAAAAGATAATTATTTCCAATGATTAAATTTTATTTATCAAACAGATCATTGTATCATAGTCTGTGCTTGCATGTTACAAATGACCAATCCCAGAGATTAATCCTTTCCTATATAAAATTTATTTTGAGGACTTTGGAGTGAGTCCAGTTTCGGACAGAACATTCGTCGGATCCGGGTACAACTCAGACCCGGATTCCATCTCTACTGGCGAGGAAGACTGGATAATGAAGCGCACATATAGACAATGACCTCCAAATTGATTGCTGTTTTAGCATGAGCCTGCTTTCGCAATGTTTGGATCATGGTAAGTGCTTGGACAGACAATTGTACAGTGAAAATGGTCTGGACATCAACCCTTTTGTTGGAAAAAGTATGATAATCCATTCCCTGCGCTAAAATCCACAGGATTAGTGGCAGCTATGTGGGTTTTATAAAAGTCATCGACACAGCTGCTGCAAGCAATTTAATATTGCATTTTCTGCATTTCAGTGTTAAAGTTATACATGGTCGGGAAGACTGGGGGAAAGACTGGGATGTTTACCTAGAACAACAAGCATTGTATCCAATGTGGGGGGGGGGTTTGCTTGCGACTCTTTTACACCATGCAACACAGGCACTGGTTTTTACCATTGTAAAACCTTCATTTTTAAAAAGGTATAATGAATTGGTTATATACAGCCATTAAATGCTTGCTGTTTTAATTTAACTGGGTTTTTTTATTATTATTATTTCCCGTTTTACTGGATTAGGCCGACTGTATATTGAACAAAAACTGATTATTATATTTTCATTAGTCCGATAGTTCTTTGTCAGATATTTAACACTTTCCAGTTCTAAAAATAGACAAACGGAAGTTTATTATACACTGTGTAAAGCAGTGAAGCAGTAATAGACCTAATTCTAAAGAGCCCGAGGTGCCCCCCTAAGCTCAATAAAATAAAACCGTGCCATTTGCTTTCCTTTCTCTTTAAGAAGGATTTAGCTCACGTACTAGATCAAGGGCAGAATGCTATGTTCCTGATGTATTTCAGCTTTTCATTCATTAAAACCTTTCATGATCCTTCATCTCATTAGTACATTCGCTATTTTGACTATGATCATTTATTTATGAATATGATACTATGATTCTCACATGTCAGTATTTTCTTTCTTGTTTTTTGCTTTATTTTCATTTTCCAGTCTTTTTCAAAATTATAATTATGCTGTAATTGGGATTCATCACTGCTTCTCTGAAGCAGGGAGCAGGATAATCATTTAATGTTTTATTCTGTCAATGCTAATGTTTGTCTAGAAGCATCCTTAAAGATTCCTACTGGAAAAAGCTGCAATTCATCCTCTTGAGACACATTTTATAAATGTTTCTATTTACAGGATGCACTTAGAAAATACTCTGCTAATATAAAGATTAAGTTAGAAGATTGTTATTGCTTCTATATCTTTGTCTGTCATAGGTTGGGATATCATGAAAAACACTGTAAGCAAACTGACTATTATTGCTGTCTTATTCCTGCAACACATTTGGAACTACTGTAGAAGGTATTAAAAGTAGTATAAGATAACAGATTAACAGGGCTTCCCACTGCAACTGAATTTTCTCCCTGCACATTGACATCGGGGGTCACCTTTTATGGGACTATACTGACAGTAATTAGCTGCCATTAAAGTAAAAAAAAAAAATGTTTGTATTTACCCATAACTGGAAATTATAATTCTTTCTGAACACCTTTCCATACCATTTTTTTTATCTGTTTCCCAGTTTTTTTAGATCAAATCTGAAGCATCCTACATTTCAGGTGTCAATCAAGAGCCTAATATCATAAAATCTTTTGCGGTGTGCAGTTGGTATGTGTGAAATGTGTTGTGGGAAATTTCCTCTCCCAATGCTAGCTCATAGTGATTACTGAGCATCTTTGTCCTCACAGTGAGTTGTGTCTGATTAAAGGGTATCTCCAAAGGTTAAAACCACTTTTTGCTATTCACTTTTATTGAAGAATGAGAGGTAAAGGAGCTCTGTCTTACCTCCTGTTCTTGAATAAAACGTTCAGAAGCCGGGAATAAGGTTAAACAACTTACCTGGTCTCTTGCTCCTCTGTCTTGTCCTCTGACAGGTCCCGATGGACTCTGTATTCTATGCACATGCGCGTAGAGTACTAAGTCTGTTGGGGCCTGTAAGATGATTTAGATTGGATATCTAAAGAAATAGGGGGCAGACCAACAAAAAAATTATACAGTGGTGGTTGGAAAGAATTAGTTTCCCTTAATGGTCAATTTAAAAGAACTTTTTTTCCCAGTATAAATGCCCTTTAACAATCAGACAAACATTTTTAACGGATTCTGTCCAATAACGGTTAATTTGTGAATGATCAGACATTAGTTCACCTCTGTTCCTATTTCTATTTACCAAACAACCCTCTTGGAAGAATATCTTTTTACTCTTCTTGTACTCCCAACCAACAGATTGTTATATTAATACAATGTACCAATGATGGACATCAAAATCAGGGGGCCATGCTCATGTGCACCAGACTATAGGAGCAAACTGATGAAAATACAGTGAGCCTCACACAGAACTGTATATTCCCCCAGAGTGTAAGATCCTTACCTTTAATTTGGATAGAGTTGACCATTTATGCCAATGCTCTGATGGGCATCTGTTGAATATATATAATTATATACAAATACTGGAGGACTGTGACTTGGTTTATAATAAAAGTACATGCATCAACATGCTTTTGTAAAAATCAATTAGACCGGGGACTTTTAATTGCTTTCACCTCAAAAAAATTAAGTAAAAAATTCATTGTAGAGTGGAATGTAAACAGTGAAGATAATTAATTTTCTCCAAAGCTCGATAATTTTGTTTTATGTGTTCAACATAACTAGTAAAAAGTTATCATGGGTTATAATAGGAAATAATCAAACAATCTTAACCTTAGAGTACCGTAGCTGGTGCAATTATCTTAATTTGTGGCTATTTAAAGAAAGAGTTTTAGACCCTGAAAGGTTTGTACTTGATAAGAAAGTGATTAGCACTGAAAGACAGAATGATGTGAAGCAGATAATAGGTAGTCTCAGAAGCCCCATAATGCTCACACCAACTCAGTCACCAGAAAAGCTTTCAAGCTATGATCACTGGAAGAAGGAACAGAGAACAAGAAAACCGTGCTCTGCTAAAAGCATCATTTTATCAAATCACTTAAAACCTGTTAGTATATATCACAGTGCTATCAAGATGAAATGCTTTTGTTGAAAGAAAAAAAAATGTTTCTGGCATTAAATACAATAGGAAAACATTTTTTTCTGTACAACGCTGTTTTATGTATCTAGATTACTAGAAGATAACTGCTCTCTTAAAGGAGAACTAGAACATAGTATATTCTTTGCAGGATATGAAAGTTCTCTCCTTGCCGAGGTCCCATGATGATACCACCTCTCCCCTAGACCTGGGTCTCTCCTAGGCCGTGATCATGTGACAGGAAGGCCAGCACAATCAGGAACTTCAGGGAGTATTTGAGATGCAAGCTGCGTATGGAGGTGGGAGTCAGCATGGGACCTCAGGGAGGTATTATCATAACCTGCAAATTAAAAAATAGGTTTTACCTCTCCTTTGAGCCTTCTACAGTTTAGATAAACTTACTGAAATTGACTTGAGCAAGTAGGTCGCCCAATGAAATGATACAAATTAGAAACAGTCTAGCTGCAGGAAGCCAGTGAATAGGAAGCAATGTTATGGATTTGTTTACAATCCTTATCCAATCAAAGCTGGGGAAACAACACTCCTACTCAATATTAGAGAAAGAGTATATAAAGTGAGCCACTGTTCTGATTTTGAATGGTATTTACTGACACTCTTCCATAAGGTCCAGTCATTTTTAAGAGAGAGAAACACAAAAAACTACATACATTCTCTGGTAAAACATTACTTCTGTTCAAGAAGATGGGCCTCTGCTTACAAAATGTAAACTGCATTTCATCGCTGTTGGCTCCCTTCAGTCCCCCCTGGGGAAATTGTGGCATTGAAACTCCACATGTCACTGACCTTAACATACACTATTTGTCACTTGACTAACCATTATTAAATGGATTGATTTTTCTTTCAACAGTTCCTAAATAAACTGTCCATGTTGTTACAGCACTTAGGGGTCCATATTTGACCAACAATATTTAATTATAGTTGGCTTTTTACATGGTCAGCCTTACTACGTATGGATTCTTCTGTAAAGGAACCAAACTTTATGATGAGTCATTTTCATACTACGTATGTTTTTGTAGTAAAATAGAAACCTGATTACAAATGGAAATTTTCTAGTCAGGAACGTAAGCTTAATAATCCTTAGGGTGGAAATCTTCCAGGTTTATGCATTATTTGCACCTGTTATATGCTGAATACAATTCTCCCAAGAGCCTAAAGGGAGGATTTGCACTTAATCATAAGGTAGCTTATGCCTTCAAATGTATTTAGTACCCATAAAGGAAACCATCATTTATTCATGTGCATGGAAGACAAAATAATGTTAGATATACATGCACTTGTAAGCAACAGATTCTACCACTAGCATGTTAGGTTTAAAAAAAAAACTACACCATTCAATCAGTATTGATACAGACAGATTTTTGCACTGTAAACAAATCCAAAATAAATAAAAGGATAAATTGATGTAGTGGGCCGATGAACAGCTATAAATACACAGGGAGATTCAAAAAAAGTTTTATCGCTATTAATGGTGCTACTTTTGCTCCAACCAATCAGATCTTATTTAACATTTGAAAGCTAACATCTGATTGGTTGGGGCAACATTAGCACCATTTTTAACGATAAGAACTTTTATCGAATCTCCCTGACAGTATATAAAGTATATAGTATGAATTAACTAAAATTAAGTATATAAGACAATGGTACAGTATACAACTGTGACATTACTAAACAATGATAAGGAATGACATATTCCTGGTTAATGTTAACAAGATGTATCCAACACAAATGTCCCAGTGTGCTCTTTTTACATGAATATTATTTTTATGATGTCTTCTTCATAGAAACAATATTTTACAGGATATTTTCCAAAGTCATTGGAAATGAAAGATATTGAAAATCACATTTAAATGCAAATTAATCGTGTTAAAGTAAATCTCAACAGAGACATGTATAGATTTCTACAAGCAATAATTCATACCACCTTCATAGACCTCCTGGGGGAAATAGTGAATTTTCATGTCATTCTCTTACTGCCATGTCCTTTTGGGATAAGAGAAAGTATTAAAAAAGGCAATGTCCACTTAAAACTAAAATAAAAATGTGACCTATTCACATTGTTTAAATCGCACCTGAAGGCTTGGATTTGGCCTTTAAAAACAAAGCATGCTTAAATGTCCTTAAAATCAAGGACTGTAACCAGTGGCGTAGCTACAGACTTATAGGCCCAGATGCAAAATTTGGGCATAGGCCCCGAACACTGCTGCAAACTGAAATCGGTACTGCAAACCAAATAATCATTTACATAAAAAACATCCAAATTCATCATTAACATTTTTTTTAAAGGCACTCATTTTAAATCAGACAAACATACCCATACACCTAGCAAAAGATTCAAACAGTATTTCTAAACTTAGGTCATCAAACCTTCTAAAATAACTAACCAACTGACGCTAGTAAAATATTTGGCACACAGAGAGTGGTAAAATGTATTGTATATAACCACTGGTAAAATAGTTGGCACAAAGATTGGTTAAATGCTTGGCATGCAGACACTGATAAACTGGTTGGGAAGCTGGAACCCCACACAGCCAGACACTGGTTAAATTCTTGGCACACAGACAATGGTAAAAATTCTTTGTACACAGACCACAGGTAAAACAGTTGGCACACAGACTAGTAGATTTGGAAACTTACCACAAAATGGGGCTCCTTCTTGGCCAAGGGCCCTGGTGCGGTCGCATCCCCTGCACCCCTGGTATCTACGCCCGACTGTAACACTTTAAATACTTAAGTATAATTTGAAATATATACTATATAATAGCACACGATTCATGGGGAAAAATTTTGCTGAGTTTTATTTCGAAGGGCAAAGAAAATGTAAAAAATTTGAGTAAAAGTCAGGTGTGTGTATCAGTAAAGGTTAAAATTTCCTTTATTTCCTTGTAGATATTTAGTCTGGTAGTCTGGCCTGTCATTGGTGCCTTAATAGCAGTCTGTTTTCTACACAACTTGTTGGGTACAACTAAAAACTTTGAAAGTATACATTCCCCTTAACACATCCTAAGTTAAAGGGAATGTTCACCCCTTATATGAAAAATTATATATATATATTATACAATAGTTATAAAGCTGACTGACATAGGCCTAATCTGCACTGCCATGTTTAGGGAGAATTACTGATGACTTGAATCCCCTCTTTTTACTTGCTCAGTGCAGTCTGATGTTCAACTTCTCGTGCCCATAGGCTGTTACATTGACTGTTACATAGATTGTTACCGTATATTGTTAATTTATCTGCAAGAATCAGCAGAGTTTAGATACATTACTTACTGTACCTACTCCACTGTGATGAAGCTTATTGAGCAATATGAGGTACATTGAGAGATCCTGGAGGTGGTTGTATAGCTGAACACAACATTGCATTATATTACATATAATATATATACACAGGAGTGATGGTTCTGTATAGTCTTCATAAAGAACAATCATTAGATGTGGTCATACATGATATATTATCGGCTCATTCTACTGTAGTGAAGGGAGCAGGTAATGAAAAGTTTTAATCTTGCCCGATAGGTCCCGATAATGACAATATTCAGCCATTTCTGTCAGATCCACCGTCAGTGTCACAGCTCTGATTTTGAAAGACACTAATAATAAAGTAGTAAATATGTATTTCTTATTAAAACAGAACGTAAATAAATATACTTTATGAAAAAATTTAAGGGAATATTTGTATTGGCTAACTGTGATGGTAATAATATAATATTATTATATGAATTATATATAGTACGTAATATATATGGATGTATTTGATCTTGAACATCACTTTGGGCTTGTTCGGTGGTAACCCATTAAGAAATCCCCCTCCTGAAAATATTGCACTTGCCCCTGATCTATCATGCAGCAAAATGATGCTCTCCCCCTTTCCTCTGCTTCACAAAAGTTTCCACGTCCTCTTAAAGTCCTCCAAGCTGTTTTTCAAAGTCAAACATGCTCAGAGGAGGCATCTACGGGAATAGCATTCAATCCTTGGCTATGATTTCATCTGTAACAACCATGACTGACAGCTGCTAACTAAAATAAAGCAGAAAGAGGTAACAGAGGCAGCATTTTTGTTTAGATTTACATCTCTCAGAATTTTACCTATTGCAGTTTTGGGGGTGATGTACCCATATACAGCTGAGGGGTAAACTTGCCCTTAAGCTTACAGACAGACACTGTATTTCTACTGTATTTCTACATCTCACCCTTGCACCTATTTTCACACACCTTTCACGTATCAGTCTCTGCAATACAAATACACTTACAAATCTGTTTTCCATGAAAGGGTGTTCATCATACATACTTCCCTCTCACACACAAAAGCGATTGTATCTCCTTATTTTTCTGTCCCTCACACAGGCACCTTTCTCTTTCACAACTCATACTTCTCTTTCTCATCTCTCTGACAGTCCAATTTCTCTCAATTTCACACATAAACACACACATCTCTCTCAATTATATTTTCTCTCAGATCTTATACTGTTTTTCTTTACAGTTACATAGGCCATGCTATTATTCTCTTTTCTGGTTATTGAGCAGTCTGCCCCCCTGTCTTGTACATTTCACTTTGCTGCTCAACTTTACTTATTCTTGCCAGTTCCTCTCCAGTTTTTCCTGTTTCTTGCTATATCCTTTCCATTACCATCCCTTTCAGATCAGTACCAACAAGTGAGCCCTCCTGGAATCCAAGTCCCAGACCTGAATCACACCCTTAACACCTGGCTGTGATATGCTAATTGGGATTTTCCAGGGTACATAATTGCCACAGATTCTTGTACAAGTCATTCTGAATTGAGAAAGCCAGTCGGATGACTAGCGAAACGTCTTCAAGAACTACATTTCAAGTCCAGTTGATCTAATTGAATACAACAGATATATTTTCTGTGACATATCGTTACCTGTTATAGGACTTGCAGAGATGTAATAGTTCCAATCTTCACAAACCAAGTTAAAATATAAATGATCCTACACACATTCAGTAAAGACTTACAAACTGCTGCATCTCTTATATTTGAAATCGGCAGCATTTTAGAAAAAAATTATTGGTTGCTGGACCCAGCTCAAGCTCAGCGTATTCTCCAAGCCTGTTATCATTCTCTCACCAGAGCTGCCAAGTAAATACTGGATAACCTGCTTGTTACATCTCTGTACCCAAGACTAATTAGTGAAAAAACTGTTGATACTCACAATGAAGTAGGGATACAAAAAGCAGAAACCTGCAGAATTACATTTGATTTCCCCATAATGCTGCTGATTTTAGAGGTGAGGGCATGGTTGCCAAGCTTTCCTATTTGGGTGGAATTGTCCAGTTATGCCCCTAACTCTGCCTCTGACTGTGGCCCCGCCCTAACATCACCTCCACCACACCCATCTCTGCCCCCTCCCACTCACCTTGATGCCATGGGGCGGACAAACTCTGATTGCTCTTTATAGTGGCCGATGCAATAAATGATGATACAATTTGCCTGTGCTATTTTGTGTAGCAACCAATCAGATGATATCTACAACTGCAGTTACCCAGTAAAAATTCAACATCTGTTTTTGATTGCTGCAAATTAATAGCTCAGTTCAACTAAATCTCTTATTCCATCAGACCCATAGTTAACTGTATTACAGATCATGCCTCTCCTTCCTTTCAGGTTCCTTGTGAACCAGAGCTATGTCATCTAAAAGTTTATTTATTTTGAAGACCAGGACATAATAAAGCATGAATATCAAATTTTCTGAGGATGAAACATGTACAATTAATCTCTTAGACCCTGGTTCTTATTCCTCATGCACTCCTATACTAGTCAAGAATTCAGACATAACACAGAACATGCACTCACGTCAGTCTTTTATACAAGGAACATTCTTGGTGCTCATATTTTTAGCTGTTCCAAGGCTCGTAACCACTCATGAGTTAACTTTTACACAACCAAATGCAAAACACAACAGCAAACACTGCAAGAAGCATTAAGCTTACACTAAAACTAGCACTTAACAACTACTATAATTCTCATCCTCCCGATCAGATAAGTCTTTGTAAAAGGCACAAACAAACTACTTTACCTGTCCTAGCTAAAAGCGACAGGATGCACTACTTATGTTAAAAACTCTTCCTTACTAATCAAGGAATTTCTCCAATTCAGCACAACAACCTCTGACCCAAACAATTTATGAGAGGCATTCAAGGCATGATTGAAAGGAAGAATACATGCAACCATCTCACACATCAAAAAAAGTCACAACTTAAGGAAAATTTCCAAAAACAACACTATTACATGCAGAACAAGAATATATGATACATAAAACACCCCCAACCAAATCAGTCTGGTTACAGGCCCAAAGAATGTATAACAAAATGTTGATGTAATCCTTGTGCCACCTACACCATAAATAACTTTGTGCTAAGTGAATCGCTAATTGAAAAAGATTTAGGAGTTTTAGTAGATAACAGACTTAGCTGTAGCAAACAATGCCAGACAGCCACTGCAAAAAGCTAGCAAGCTATTGTCTTGTATAAAGAGGGGAATAGATTCAAGGGAAAAAAATATTATTCTCCCATTTTACAAGGCGCTGGTAAGGCCTCATTTGGAATATGCGGTGCAGTTTTGGAATCCCATATACAAAAGGGACATCTTGGAAATGGAAGGAGTTTAGAGATAGACAACTAAAATAATAAGGGAATGGAGGAGCTTGACTATGCAGGCAGATTAGACAAGGTAGGGCTATTTTCATTGGAGAAGTGGTGTTTGCACTGGGATATGACCACTTCATACAAATATATCAATGGGCCTTATAAGAACCTTTCTGTGGCATTGTTCACTAATAGGCCATGTCAGAGGATGCGGGGAAGAAAAGAAGTTTCATCTTCAGGGTAGGAGAGGTTTCTTGTGAGATCACATTGAGTTTACAGTGAGAATGGCGAAGTTTCTAAAACTAAATAATATTGAGAAGTACTGGTATTAATACATATACTGTAGTTCTGGTTGATCCAGGGATTGTCATTTGAAATCAGGAGGCACTTTGGTTCTGGGGGGAGGACAACATATCTATTTTAACCTTCTCAAAAGTAAGACACGGACCAGCTGTTTATTTGTTTAAATAGTTTAATAAATATTTAAAGATCAATATGGTAAACATTCACCACGAATGTTTAAATGCGGTATACACCATCTATATTTCAGAACAGAAATGCAATGCAGTGTATATCCAATTTTCCTATTATTTGTTCAGTTAATCACGCAAAATAATTCTACTGTAACTGAATTTTATTAGTTGGTCAAAAAATAAAAACAAAATGTTAAAACCATCAATAATACGGAGGTCCAAAACAGTATATAAAACAGTATATATATATTTTTTTGGGGGGGGGGGGATTTGAAAACCCTTCATGAAAGGTTTACATATTGCAGTGTTTTCAAAGCACTTATACTTCTTAAAGTCATTACGTATCATGTTTTATGTGCATAAATGCTGTTGGTTTAAGTTGTTATTAAAAGGTTGAAGGGCATGTCCATCCTAATAATAAAAAAAGTATATAATGTAGGGCCCACCCCCAACCACCGTATCAGAATGTCAAAAAAGATTTGGAACTTTACTTACAGACCCTCGATCCTCCGGCTCATTGATCCGGCTTCCTGCTTGCCAAACTTGCAAGCAGGGGCCAGACTGGCAGCCGCGTCTGTGATTGGCTGAGAGGCAGCCAATCTCAGATGCGGCTGCCGTCAATGGAGATCACCGCGGGAACGAAGGGCTGTAAGTAGCATTCTAAATCTTTTTTTAACAAAATGACATGGTGGTTGGGGGCGGGCAGGGATGCGCTGCACTACAGAAAATGGAATTAATGCTAGGTGGATGAGTGGATATGGATGGAACCAGATGGTGGTAGGGGGCTCCCCTGAACATGCCAGAAAACCTCCTGGATGCAACACAGGAGGCAGAGATCTGTTTACAAGAAGACAGCTACTACTCTTCACTTTCTGGGACTTTGAACAGGCACTGCAGGAGAACCACAAGGAGCAGAGAAGTAAGGTAAGGTTTTTTACACTACACAGTGAGGCCATTAGTGGGTTAAATTTTAGCTTGGGGGTGGACATGCCCTTTAAATCTGCGACTACACTACAACCATGTGTTTGTGCTGCCTATATTCTGCTATCATTGCGCATGCAATTCGCAGAGAAATGGTTTTTGCACATGTTCTCAGCGTCATACAAAACACGAATGTAAGTGCGTGAGCAATGTGCTAGTGTGTCCTAGCCCTAATAGCTAGAAAAAGTATACTACTTTAAGACAAATACTTTGATAATGTTTAAAACCATTAGTAAGAATGGCAGATAAAATTCAGTGTTAGGGCTAGGCCACACTAGCGCGTTTTTCGCGCGTTTGCGCACGCGTTTCGTGCTCGCGTTTGCGCCCGCGATTTTCGCTAAAATGGAAATCGCGGGAACGCAAAAATTCCCGCGATTTCCGATGCGCATGCGATTGCGTGTCCGTTCACGTTATGGTAACGCATGCGTTCACCATTTTTGGTGCGTTAACGCATGCGTGTCCATAACGTGAAAAGGCGAAAACGCGCGCGCAAAACGCGAACGCGAGCGCGAAACTCGCAAGAATCGCGCACACAATCGCGTGCGATAACGCTCGCGATTTTGTGCGCGATTCCTGTGCGTTGCAGTGTGGCCTCACCCTTACTAATTATTTTCCAAATCATTCTTTGAACCACTAATGGAAAAGATCCTGAGTTGTAAGAAAAACAGGCTTTGTTTTAACAAAATTAGGTTACAACAGCCAAAACCAGCAAGAAATGTGTCATTATTAAGAGTGGTGTAGAGTGTTGAGTCACACTGCATGATCTGTTTTGTTATACAAGCTTGTTCTTTCTAGACATGCAGTCTGCTTCTTGTAGAGTGCATCTTTGATTGGTCAGGTCCTAGACACAAGCTGGGTGTGTCTTCCTACTCACTTTAATAAAATGTGCCTTCTTGTGAAGCAGTCATAAATGCTTATAGGTGACACTTATAGGGGTAGAGGAAGGGCACATGAGTGGAATCTTCTATGCTGAGTTGGTTGCTGAGGCAAGTACTTTCTAACTCAAACTTTGTTTTTAGGATTTCATTCTCCTTTAAAGGGTAACTGTGGTCTTCAATTCTTCCAAACTAGTAAGGATTATATAAAAAGCCTTCTATCATAACAGTTGCCCTTTAAAGAAACTTCATATCTGGCAAACTAGAACACAATTTTCCTCAAAGTTACTCCACAATCTAATTACTTAATCTATTGCAAAACGCACGTGAAAAAATATTTGCAAAACATTTTAATGATGATTTAATTAAAAAGAATTATGTCTCAGAATGCCCCTTAGTCATGCAAATTTGCTGTGATAAAACAGAAAATATAGCACAATTAACAGAAATAATTTTTTTTCTGGAGTGAAAGTAGGCTCTCTAGTAGGCTCTCTAGAAGGCTTATTTTAATAATTTTTTATTAAGTTGTTCTAGTTCAAAAGAATTCTATTTTTATGAGTGAGTTTTGTTTTTCCTGAAAACTATTTATATTTAAAGCTTTAAAATTAACTGCCCAGCCTGATGTCTACTTAAAAGGTTCTACAGGCAAACACATTCACAGAATAGATAGGAATTAAAGTCCTCTAGAATTCAGCCTTGTGTCTTGTTGTCACATTGATGGGGAATATAGGCACCTGGGTAACAGACAAGGATATTTTGGCATGCAGTCACAGAAATCAATACCAACATGGCAACTTTGTCTCACAGGGAGATGTTATGACACTTTTCACATTTCATAAAACCAGACCCTATTGGTAAGGTAATAAGCATATAAGTTTCAGTGCAAATTTGGTGACTCCCAATCAGTTTGTTAACTGTGTAAAGATTGAATGTTATTGAAGTTTATTTTACAACAAGCTAACTATAAACACAATCGTGTTAGGATTCTGTGACAATAAAGAAAACTAAATAGAGTTTGTGTAGCCTAAAATAAAAGTTCAAGATTAAAAACTGCATTAGATTAAATAGTTTAACCCAGTTTTCTGGATTGTGTTGCAGATTTCATGCTTCATTACTGCTCCTGTTCTACAGCAAAATGACTAATCATCAGCTGCCAAAAGCAATAATGTACCAAACACAGCTAGAGTTGAACTTTCACCACAAGGAACAAAACTGCCATCATAGCAGTGAGGAGACATTTAAATTACGTGGTTATGAAAAATATGAAAGTCACCTTTTTCATTTTTTACATTCTGCATAAACACCTGCAAAATCAGGTTTGACCTCTAGCATTGAGACAGTAATAAAACAAGAAATGTTTCTAACTAGACTACAGATAAGGAATTGGCAGTGTACATTGATCTCTTTTGGATACAGTACATGGCTGGTTTCCTGATGCCTTTAGGGACTGCATTGTAAAGCAAATATTCTTTCTCATGTACAGTATATACAATAGAATAAATGTGTGCACTCTTCCTTCAGAAGTTCAGATCACCTGGGTGCTGATATGATTGATATATCTCCAACAGATAGCAATGTTTCGGTCACTTCCTTAGAACTTTCCATGGCTTGAGAAAGGTAGTCACTGTAACATTGTTATCTGTCTTCTGCACATTAAATAAAAGTATATATTTTTGCATAAGTCATGTGAGTGCCCTGGAAGTTTACTACCCTTGTATATATATATATATATATATATATATATATATATATGTATAGTTCGATAGTTTTATAGAAACCACAGCACACCACCAAACACAGCTGCCTGGTGCCAGTATAAAGGGAGACTCACTGTATGGCTCCTTCCAAATACATCCAGTAGTATATACGGCACACAGGTCTTCAATGAAAAGATTTCTTTATTGTATCAACGTGCCATGTACATCAAACAAGCAACGTTTCGGAGCTACAAGCTCCTTTCTCAAGCTTATACAAAAATGGCATCCATGTATGAACACCCTCCCACTTCCTTATATACTGATTGAAAGGAAATGACATCACTTATTTCCTTATAACCCATTCAGTAATTAACCAACACATAACTGTTTACAATTTCATAACTTCAGTGTAGAATTCTATTACTCATAC
>JAACNH010004777.1:0-22762 GCA_019447015.1 Hymenochirus boettgeri | reverse complement strand
CCTTGCTTATTAATAACGTGTGTTACGTTCCTTATCCATCCCTACTGTATTAATACGTATGTTACGTTCCTTATCCTATCCCTACTGTATTAATACGGGTTACGTTCCTTATCCATCCCTACTGTATTAATAACATGTTACGTTCCTTATCCTATCCTACTGTATTACATACGTATGTTAACGTATCCTTATCCATCCCTACTGTATTAATACGTATGTTTCGCTTCCTTATCCTTTCCCTACTGTATTATACGTATTTACGTTCCTTATCCATCCCTACTGTATTAATCGTAGATTACGTGTTATCCATCTTAATACGCATGTTAGCTTCCTTATCCATCCCTACTGTATATTAATACGCTATGTTACGTTCCTTATCCTCCTACTATACAGCTATGTTACGTTCTTATCCATCCCACTGTATTACATACAAATACATGCGTATTAAGATGGTATTAAGGATAGTAAATACATGCGACATTAATACAGTAGGGATGGATAAGGCAATAACGTAAATACGTATAATACAGTAGGGATGGATAAGGAACGTAACCTATACGTATTAATACAGCAGGGAGGATAACGAAAGTAACATATGATTAATACAGTAGGGATGGATAAGAAAGTAACATACGTATAATCACAGTAGGATGGAAAAGTAACGTACATACGTATTAATACAGTAGGAAGGATAGGAAACGTATCATAACGTATTAATACAGTAGGAGATGGATAAGGAACGTAACATACGTATTAATACAGTAGGGATGGATAAGGAACGTAACATCGTATTAATACAGTAGGATGGATAAGGAACGTAACATACGTTTAATACAGTAGGGATGGATAAGGACGTAACATACGATTAAACAGTAGGGAGGATAAGGAAGTAACATACGTATTAATACAGTAGGGATGGATAGGAAGCTAACATACGTATTAATACAGTAGGGATGGATAAGGAACGTAACATACGTATTAATACAGTAGGTGATGGATAAGAACGTAACAACGTATTATACATGGGATGGGATAAGGGAACGTAACATACGTATTAATAACAGTAGGGATGGATAAGGAACGTAACATACGTATTAATACAGTAGGGATGGATAAGAACGTAACATACGATATACAAGTAGGGAGGATAAGGAACGTAACATACGTATTAATACAGTAGGGAAGTTAAGGAACGTATCATAGTATTAATACAGTAGGGATGGATAAGGAACGTAACACGCATATTAATACAGTAGGGATGCGATAAGGAACGTAAAATACGTATAATACAGTAGGGGATGGTTAAGGAACGTATCATACGTATTAAGACAGTAGGATGGATACGGAACGCTAACAGCATATTAATACAGTAGGGATGGATAAGAACGTAACATACGTATTAATACAGTAGGAGTGGATAAGGAACGTAACACACGTATTAATACAGCTAGGGAGGTAAGGAACGTATCATACGTATTAATACAGTAGGATGGATAAGGACATAACATACGTATTAATACAGTAGGGATGGATAAGGAACGTACATACGTATTAATACAGTAGGGAGGATAAGGAACCGATCATACGTATTAATACAGTAGGGATGGATAAGGAACCTAACACAGTCTTAAATAGAGTGGGATGGATAAGGAACGTAACACACGTATTAATAGTAGAGGATGGATAAGGAACGTAACACTACGTATTGAATACAGTAGGGATGGATAAGGAACGTACATACGGTATTAATACAGTAGGGATGGATAGGAACGTAACATACGTATTAAACAGTAGGGATGGATAAGGAACTAACAACGTATTAATACAGTAGAGATGGATAGGAACGTAACATACGTTAATACAGTAGGGATGGATAAGGAACGGAACATACGTATTAATACAGTAGGGATGGATAGGAAACGTAACATACGTATTAATACAGTAGGGATGGATAAGGAACGTAACATACGTTTAATACAGTGGGATGGATAAGGAACGTAACATACGTATTAATACAGTAGGGATGGATAAGGAACGTAACATACGTATTTATACAGTAGGGGATGGATAAGGAACGTAACATACGTATTAATACAGTAGGGAAGGATAAGGAACGTAACATGCGTATTAATACAGTAGGGATGGATAAGGAACGTAACACACGTATTATACAGTAGGGATGATAAGGAACGTAACATACGTATTAATACAGTAGGGATGGATAAGGAACGTAAACATACGTATTAATACAGTAGGGATGAGAAGGAACGTAACACACGTATTAATACAGTAGGATGGATAAGGAACGTAACATACGTATTAATACAGTAGGAAGGATAAGGAACGATCATACGTATTAATACAGTAGGGATGGATAAGGAATAACATACGTATTAATACAGTAGGGATGGATAAGGAACGTACATACGTATTAATACAGTAGGGAAGGATAAGGAACGTATCATAACGTATTAATACAGTAGGGATGGATAAGGAAGTAACATACGTATTTATACAGTAGGGGATGGATAAGGAACGTAACATACGTATTAATACAGTAGGAAGGATAAGAACGTAACATCGTATTAATACAGTAGGGATGGATAAGGAACGTAACAACCGTATTAATACAGTAGGGATGGATAAGGAACCGTAACCACGTATTAATACAGTAGGGAAGGGATAAGGAACGATACATACGTATTAATACACGTAGGGATGGATAGGAACATAACATACGTATTAATACAGTAGGGATGGATAAGGAACGTAACATACGTATTAATACAGTAGAGGAAGGATAAGACGATCATAAGTATTAATACAGTAGGGATGGATAGGACGTAACAAGTATTAATAGAGTAGGGATGGATAAGGACGTAACACACGTATTAATAGAGTAGGGATGATAAGGAACGTAACACACGTATTAATACAGTAGGGATGGATAAGGAACGTACACGTATTAATACAGTAGGGATGGATAAGGAACGTAACATACTATTAATACAGTAGGGAGGATAAGGACGTAACATACGTATTAATACAGTAGGATGGATAAGGAACGAACATACGTATTATACATAGGATGCGATAAGGACGTAACATAGTATTAATACAGTAGGGAAGGATAGGAAGTATCATAGTATTAATACAGTAGGGATGGATAAGAACGAACATACGTATTAATACAGTAGGGATGGATAAGGAACGTAACATACGTATTAATACAGTAGGGATGGATAAGGAACGTAACATACGTATTAATACAGTAAGGGATGATAAGGAACGTAACACGTATTAATACAGTAGGGATGGATAGGACGTACATGCGAAAACATAATAAAGCGCGCACATATCTAAGCAGTCCCCCAAACATAATCCCCCAACTACTGGCCCCACCATGTAGTGTAGTGTAATCCTTACCTCACATCCCAGCTCCATAGGGTTCTCCTGTAACCCCCCCCCCAAAGTCCCAAAACTAACCACCAGAGGATACAGGGCTCTGCCTGCTATCTGACCTCCGGAGATATTTGCCATGCGTACTGCAGCCCTTCTTCCCCTCCTCCCCCCTCCTCCCCTCCCATTACTATCCTCCCCCTAGCACAAATCCCCTTAATATGCTGCTCCCCCATGTCCCCCAGCCCCAACCGCATCTTTTTTTTTTTCAAAAAGCTCCCCAAACTCTTACTTACCTCTCCGCTTTCTCCGCTGCCCGAATGACGCAGCCGCGTCCGTGATTGGCTGCCGCTCAGCCATCACAGACGCCGACTGCCGGTCCCCGCCCCTCTGCTTGCATTCTCGCAAGCAGGAGGCCGGCAGTGCGGCGGAGAACGAGGGGAGGTAGTAAGTTGGGGAGCTTTCTGAAAAAAATATTGTGCGGTTGGGCTGGGGACCAGGGGGAGCAGCATATTAAAAATAAGTTTTATGGGTGGCTACCCTTTATACAGTAGGGATGGATAAGGAACGTAACATACGTATTAATACAGTAGAGATGGATAAGGAACGTAACATACGTATTAATACAGTAGGGATGGATAAGGAACGTAACATACGTATTAATACAGTAGGGATGGATAAGGAACGTAACACACGTATTAATACAGTAGGGTGGATAGGTAACATAACATCGTATTAATACAGTAGGGATGATAATGAACGCTAAATACTATTAATACAGGAGGGATGGATAGGAACGTAACATACGTATATTACAGTAGGTGGGATAAGGAAACGTAACATACGTATTAATACAGTAGGGATGATAAGGAACGTAACATACGTAGTAATTACAGTAGGGATGGATAAGGAACGTAACATACGATTATTACAGTAGGGATGGAAAGAGACCGTAACATACGTATTTATACAGTAGGATGGATAAGGAACGTAACATACTGTTATTACAGTAGGGATGGATAAGGAACGTAACATACGTATTAATACAGTAGGGATGGATAAGGAATGGTATACATAAACCAAAGAAGACAGGTGAGGTTATCGGTTTTTACCAGATCTTTAACTGTTGTAGATCGATCATCCCATTCTGGAGAGCCGAACTGGAAACGTCCATCCATAATCATCCTAAGCATCAGCATCTGTCTAGCGTTCCAGAAAGGGGGAGATCCAGCCAGTAATTAAACATAATCACTCACAGGCCCACCTAAGGAATAACAACAATGGGAAAGGCAGAAAGCATCTCCCCCTTTTCCCTCCCCCAGAAGACATCCTTAAGCTACATACAGATGTGCAATCGCACTCGGCCAAGAATCATCTCGTGTAGGACGATTGTTTGGTCATCTATGAGCCGACCTGCAGGATACATCATCCCCACTGATCATCCATACACAGACGATTCTTGCCTGTAATGCCTATTCGTAGGCCAGTCATGTGCGCAGGTATGTAGCTTTAGCAGATGGACCCGATCACCTTTAAAGGAGACTATAATGTATTTAAAGAAACAGTTACAATTGAAGGAATCTTTGTCAAGAGGTAGGATTGGTAATTCCTACCTCCCAATGTTGTTTCTGTATGGAACCACCACACAGAAAACTGGCTTTAAACATTAGAAAGCCCAGGACACTAACCTCCCTGCCCCTGGTACATTTTAGTTTTTGAAAAAAATTAATTTTTCAGTGTAGTTGTCCTTAACAGCCCTTTCCTGGTCATCAATCACATGATACACGTGTCCTGTCGGTCGCCCACACTCACAGATCTACTCTCTGCCATATCCCGGTGTGTCTCATCCTTGAACATTTCAGAATCTCTGAGCTAAAGCCTGGTGTTCCAAAGCTCTGGAAGAGTCAAAAAGAAAGCAGAATAGTATTAGATAATGTGTGCAAAGAAGCATAGAAATGCTGGGGAAAAAAATCATAGGAGAGACTGTCAGGATAAAAATGAGATGACAGGACTATAGTCACCCTCGACTTTTCATTAGGTTAAGATGCAGCTTAATCCAAATTCAGAGAGTTTGTTTTAAGACAGTCGTCCATGAGAATGTTCTCTGGCCTTCAGATCTCGTAGTCACGATGTTATTGAATGAAGGTAAGAACGGCTTCCAACAAAGCCTTCATGATGAACACTGAAGTTGGCAGAAAAATGTTAGAAAATGTATCTTCCCTGGACAAGAGATTGGAGAGTGGCGAGTTAGTGAATTGGGCCGACTCACAACAATGCAGATTAGAGATGCCAATAGATAATTTCAGGTTGAAAAGTTTTAAGCCGAGAAAGTAAGCAGAGCAAAAGAGCCACCATAGAGGCTGAGAAAAGTAAGAACAAAGCAGAGGATGAACCAAACCAGTTATATTTCTCGACTACCAAATGAGGTTTGGCAGAAACAATTGTAATAATGACACAGACAGGAAGAGCAGAAAGAGAATGTAGCAGCGCAGAATCGTATTAGCACACCAGGTGGGCTACTAACAAGATTAAGAAGACGTAGCAATGTCCAGGACATCAAAAAGCATTAACCTGATTATTGTGATAAGTTACCTGGTCTCCTTTTCACTGAGTGTCACTTTCTCTGTCAGATAATAAACAGTTCTCCTCTCTTCATCCTAAAAAAAAACATGTGTTTTACCACATAACACAAGGAGATGGAAGATACACTGGATACACTTTTCCTGTCAATTGGACTGGAAATGTGCCGCCCTTCCCACTTGTGTGTCTTGGTTAGATATGCAATTTTCCAGTAAATGGGCTCATGCCACAATGAAGATATTTACAGTGAACAGGGAAGAATCATGACTGGCCACCCTTGTCTACTGCCTTTCCAACACCCCCTCCCCACTTTAAAGGTGATCCCATATTAGAGATGTAGTCATGTGACAGCTATAACGGCTTATTGGTTGGTGAAATATTGTATCTTTGGAAGTACCGTAGGTTTGGACAATTAATTTCAATCTTTGAACTGTGGGAATTTTGGCCAGATGGAATATCCCAAACAGCCACAGACATAACTGAGTACAAAACTAGATATTGTATGTTGCGGATTTGAACATTGTATTTACAGTGACGATATTTCATGTAATAATTGTATTGCTCTCATATTGTATGTATCAATATACTAATTAATTTGCCCCGTGGTATGTCATACAAAGCCAGGCATTGTGTTTTTGTCTAATTTGAGCAATCAATTACTGAGTGGCTGCCGGGGCCAACTGTTATATGGTAGTAGTAACAGGACATTTTCTCCATCAACACAAAATCTAAACTTTAGCCCTATCAAGAGTCACAATACTTTACAAATCAAATACTAAGAATATGAATGTAGACGATTCATAGAATCAATCAGCGAGACTGCAAGAGAAACAAAGAGCCAGTAATCAACGTAATGTGGATACATTAATTCATAAAAATGTGACACTACAACAGAGCAGAATTCTACTCATTAAAAGGTTTTACCTGACAGCTTGACTGATATGCCCTTACAAGTTCAGTATGAATTAAACTACTTGCCCCTCTGCCTAAGTAAGCCCATGGAACAGAAGTACAAGGAATTAGAACACCCATATAGATATAAGCATGGAGGGTGGTTGAATTCTTTTGTCGTAGGGTCAGTCAAAAAGTTTTTATTTAACATGATAGTGTGTTGGCTGCCAAGGTTTTATATATGTTCCGAATGGAAATAGAATATTTGCTTACTGATAGAGGGATGATTGGAGACATGGTGCAGAATGTCCATCTTTGGCTGTAGACAGACGCACCTCCTTGAGCTGCTCTGGACTCAGTCTCTCTGAGTGACTTCAATGATCTTAACTGCAAACTCTTTGCCCATTTGCCTGTGATACAGCGCCGCACAGTGCTGAAACTCCCCTGTAAAACCACCCAATGCAACTGCGTTACTTTATAGTAAAAAATTACCATAGTTAAAAAATAAAGAGACTCAATTGGTTGAATAAGAAAGACTTGCAACAAGACATTTAACATTTTTAAAATTCATTAATTTAGATGCTTATATTAGCTGGAGGACAACAACATGATTTCCAGAGAAGCCTAGGAGCCCATCTTGCTCTAGTAACTGGTACAAGGAATTAAAACAGTCACAGGGTTTTTATATTTGTCCTCCAGGTAATAATGGAGCCCTCTATGCATTTAATCCCAGTGAGTGATCTGTGACAGCGCAGTCTGCTTGTTATTTTACACAGAGGGATGGGGGTGTTGGCGCAGAGTATCTGTTACTGGTTTGGCTGCTTTAAATATAGAACCACAAATGCCAGAGTGGAGGATACTTGGGCTAATAATCATAAAAGGTTTTTGGCAGACATTTTTACTGAAATATATTATGTTTGGACATGCAAAAACACAGTGAAATAAGCAGTGTTCACATTTTTTAGGAGCATGGCTACCTGGCTACAGGATGTTGCAAGTGATGAGAGATGGTTTATGGAAAAGACTGGGATAAAAGCAGAGATCGGGTTCTAATTTTCAGATTATTTAGAGTCTTAGAAAGGGATTCGAAAGACTAGAGCGGATGGAGCACCCATTTGAGCTAACTGGGCATAGAAAAGTAAGTAGAGATCAGAAACAGGTGTTTGTAATTGGTGTGAAACCTCCTGTTTAGCCAGTTTTGGACCTGGAAGAGAAGACGGCTAATAACTCCATTGAAAAGTCCATTACAAAGTATTGCAATGCAAATAATTTACTTTTTGCATCTGGTGCCTCCGTCATTAATGGAATCTGTGCAGCCCAGAAAGAAAGTTTAAATACACTCAATATTACAAGTAGCATGGTTTAACTCTTTTGGTCTGTTTAACAACTCTACAACCCCCCCTCCTTTATGTTTTATCCACTTGTTATTTTCAGAATTTTTGCATAAAGGCAAGTTGCCAAAACATGCCAAAAGAACCTAATTAGTGCAGGGTAATTCACGACACAGGTACAGGGGGTATGGTTCCCTCTCTATGCATCCATCCATGAACGCGAGTATTCCATATATATATATATGAGTTTAATAGAGGTAACACTTAGTCAGTGCAGTATAACAGCTAAAGGCAACTCTATTGCCTGTGTGGACATGACGTTTTGAGCCTCATGAGGCTCGAACGTGTCCACACATGCAATAAGTGCCTTTAGCAGTATACTGCACTGTCTGAGTGTATCTCTTTTCAAACTCTTTTTATTATTAAAAACACATGCAGCACAGCCTAGTTAAGTAGGTTCACCAACGCAATTCCCAACGAAACACAAAAATTTGTTTCATGAATGGGCAGTCGTGGGATCTGATATCTGACCCGTGCATCACCAATGTCTGATTCAACGAATTCCCGCCATGTGTCTTGCAGTTGGGCATCATGTGCGTTAGCAACGTTGTACGCACTTTAGAACTTCTTTCATTCCAATCAAACAGCCCTGCTGTAATTACAATGCTTGTGAAGGTTTCATTCATCCAGGTCATGGTATATCTGTAATATTCATCCCTCCAGGTCATGGTATATCTGTAATTAATTCATCCAGGTCATGGTATATCTGAATATTCATTCATCCAGGTCATGGTATATATCTGCTAATATTCATCATCCAGGTCATGGTATATACTGTATATCATCATCCTATCGGGATATCTGTAATATTCATTCATCAGGTCACGGTATATCTGTAATATTCCATCCATCCAGGTCATGGTATATCTGTAATATTCATTCCATCCAGGTCACGGTATAGCTGTAATATCATTCATCCAGGTCATGGTATATCTGTATATTCATCCATCCAGGTCATGGGTAATATCTGCTATAATTCATCCATCCAGCGTCTGGTATATCTGTAATATTCATCATCCAGGTCATGGTATATCTTAATGTCATCCATCCAGTCATGGTATATCGGTAAGTATTCATCCATCAGGTCATGGTATATCTGTAATATTCATCCATTCAGTCTGCGTATATCTGATCTTCATTCCAGTCACGTATACTGCTAATATTCATCTCCAGGTAGGTAATCTGTAATTCTTCATCCAGGTCACGGTATACTGTAATATTCATCATCCAGGTCACGTATATTGTAATATTCATCCATCCAGGTCATGTTATCTGTAATTCATCCATTCCAGGTCAGTATCTGTAATATCATCCATCCAGGTCACGGTAATCTGTAATATTCATCATCAGGTCACGGTTATCTGTAATTCTTATCATCACGGTCATATCTGTATTCATTCTCAGAGTACGTCATCTGTAATATATTCATCCGGTCACGGATATCTGTAATACATCATCCAGGGTCACGGTTATATCTGTAATTTCATCCATCCAGCCGTCACGGTATATCTGTAATTCATTATCCAGGTCACGGTAATAGCTGTATATTCATATCCAGCAGTAGAGATATCTTATATCATCATCCAGGTCACGGTATATCTGTAATATTCATTCATTCCAGGTCCAGGTATATCTGTAATATCATTCATCCAGTCACGGATATCTGTAAATCATTCATCCAGGTCAGTATATCTGTAATATTCATTCATCCAGATCATTAGTTCTGTATTCAAAGTCATGGTATATCGTATATTCATTCATCCTCATAGGATCATCGTATAACTGTATATTCATTCATCCAGGTCATGGTATATCTGTTATTCAATTAGATCAACTGGACTTGAAGTTTAGTTCTTGAAGACGTTTCGCTAGTCATCCGACTGGCTTTCTAATTCAGAATGACTTGTACAAGAATCTGTGGCAATTATGTACCCTGGAAAATCCCAATTAGCATATCACAGCCAGGTGTTAAGGGTTGTGATTGGATAGTGGCTAAGAGGTGTTATAGGAACGCCAGAGTAAGGTGTCAAAACAGCATTGTACATGGCCGACGTTGGTGTCGAACCCCCCCCACCTCTATTAGGCTTGGTTTCTTTATTTTCACATAAATGGCCTCCTTAACAACCCTCTTGAACCAGTCACGTTCCTTCGCCAGTTCATATGTTAACATACATCTTCAAAGGTATGTCCTTTATCCTTAAGATGCAGTACTATACGGCTGAGTCCTGACCCGAGAATTGGCTTCTCTGTGCTGGGCCATACGTTGATGCAGTTGCTGTTTGGTCTCCCCCACATACAAATCAGAGCATTCTTCACTGCACTGCACTTATGATGTCGCTTTTTGGGTTTAGGTATTGGGTCTTTCGGATGTACCAGTTGCTGCCTCAGTGTGTTGCTTCCTTTAAAGCAGACAGGGATACGATGTTTTTTTGAAATTCTTCTTAATTTCTCGGAGACCCCTGCTACATATGGGATGACCATGTTCTCCCTCCTGTCTTGCTTTTCCCCTTGCACTGTTGGTATTCGTGTTCTTTTCTTTCCTTCTACTTCTTTGACAAAGGCCCAGTCTGGATATCCACAAGGTTTAAGGGCTCCTCTGAGATGTTTAATTTTTTTCTTTATCCTTCGCCTCTTGCTAGTGGGGATGTTCTCGGCTCTGTGTTGCAGGGTTCTGATGACACCCAGCTTATACTAAAGGGTGGTGGAGTCAAACATCATACTGATCCTGGTGTGTGTTGGTTTTCTGTAAACCTCTACTTCCAGTTTACCATTTTCCTTACTTCTACCAAGCCAGTCCAAGAAAGCCAGTTTGTTGTTTTGTACCTCTTCCCTTGTGAATTAATGTTTTGGTCTACTGCATAATGTGTTCTGTGGAAAGCTTGTATTCCTTCTAGTGGATTTTAACCCAGGTGTCATCAACATATCTGAACCAGTGGCTGGGTGCTATGCCCTTAAGGTATTAAGCGCCTGTGTTTCTACCTCCTCCATGTAAGGTTGGCCACAATGGGTAAAACTGGAGATCCCATAGCACATCATGTTTTTGCTTATAGAACTTATCCGGTATTTGAAATAGGTGGTATTCAGGCACAAGTCCAACAAGGAAACACACCTGTTCTGGGTTGAGACCAGTTTCTGCTGGTAAGAGTGCTGTCTTGGCCCAGCCCGTTTTCTCACCATGTCAACAGCCTCCTTGGTGGGTATACAAGTGAAGAGAGATGTCACATCATAGGACACCATAGTTTCTTCTACACCGAGTACTATATCTGCTATACACACTTCTTAAGTGTGTTCCTATCTGATCAGATTACCTGTAGGTGTACCTGGGGAAGAAAGATGGTAGGTGACACCAACATGGAGAGGCAAGGGAGGGGGGGGGGGGGAATTACCCAACATCATATTTTAAAGAAATCCAGAAAATGAGACACTGGGCCAACCTCTTCATAGCCACACACATTGACCTGAGAATAGAGCCACACCTATTGACCCGGATTACAGCCACGCCCATCGACCTGAGACTATACCACCCGCCCATTGACCCGAGCCATAGCCACGCCCACAGACCCGAAACCATAGCCACGCCAATTGAACTGGGATCATAGATAAGCCTATAGTCCATAGCCACACCCATTGACCTGAGACCATAGCCACGCCCCACTAACGTGGCCATAGCCACGCCCCTCCCCGTACCTGCCGATGATTTCCTTCGGGTCATATTTCTGGTAGAATTCCTTGGCCCCGGCCCAGTCCGGTAGCTCGTCCCTCGCCTCCACGTCCCGCGTCATTTCTCTTCACGGTCTCAGCGAGTCTCTGATCAGGTGGTTCGGTGCACACACACAGAGACCGAGGTGACATCTACCATTCCACAGCAGGCTTGCACCGACCGGATGTGACGTTCCTAATACCCCGCCCTTTCGCTTAGGGTTTAGGTTACTAGGCAACTAAAGCTCCGGTCAGACCCTTCCGTGTGGTGCTGTGTGAGCTGCTATTGGTTGGAGGATTAAAGGCAAATGGACCCTGTCCTGGGGTTGGCTTAAGCAGTGATTCTAGGGATTCTAGGGTGAGTATGTCTAACGGGAACGAAGTCTTTCAGCTAATCCTTAGCACAGAGGGATGTAAAGTGGCTGATGAAATTATTGACCCCTGTCAATGGATAAAGCCCAGTGAGCATGCCCGGGCCATAAACAGGGTAAGGGGCAGAGACTCGGGGCTTTGTCCACTGGGAAGAAAGATAAACTTCACAATAATTACAATGGCAAATAGTGCGTAGTTTACATCTCTGGGCCTATAAGTGAGTGTAAAGTTATTTTCATTTTTAAATGAAAAGTTGTTTAAAACAAATAAAACCCAAAAGCATGTTTCAAAGACCCCCCCACACACACACCTTTTCTGTGTCGCCATGTTACTCGCTGCTGCGAATCCTAAGGCTGGGCTGTTTATTGGTCGCAGAAAATATATTACCGTGTGTGGCGGGCAAAATCACGGCCAATTGTGCGGTTCCCTATGGGACCACAATATCATGCACGAACTCGGTCAGAACAAATAATTTCCCTGTGTGTACCCATCCTTATGGTGTTGGTGCACCTTCCCCCAGCTTGATACTAAATCAGTCACCCCCCACAGGGTGAATTTGAATTGCTCAGAAACAGTCACCTCTAAGCTAGAGTCCAGTGAATGTATGTTCCACATGATAATTGAACGTGTATGGATTGTACGTGTATGCCCTCCATTTGGTGAGCCACTGGTCGTGTGCAAAATTCATGCTGTACCAACCGTTACAATGGCAACACTTCATTATATGCTGGCATATATTAAAGGAGAACTAAACCCATTTTTTTAACTCCAGAATCTGAAAACAACCCCCTATAACACCAATAAACTATAAAATGCCACTTTAGTAAACTCTGTTAAGTAAATCAAAGCCGTTAAGAAATGGATGAAGTATCTGTGTTGGTATATGCAGTGTCAGACCACACCTCCTGACCTCAGTCACATGCTTCCTTGCTTTATCTGTCCTGTAAAAGGATTGGCTAGATATATTAATGGGTGTGACACAACTGATAAAAAGTTTGTGCCATAGCAAAGGACTGAGCCGTGCAGAACATAATGGTCGTTGACCAAACTGTCTGATACTAGAATGCTGAGAAGTAAAGCACAACCATATGTTATTTAGGTAAATTTCCAGTGCCCATATCAAAATGAGAGGTAAGACACAGATATTGGTTTTATATCAGGTGTCTGACTTCTGGTTCAGTTTTGTTTGTGGCTTTAGTTGCCCTTAAGGATTTACAGTGTTTTTACACTCGCATGTTTGTTGGTTTTTATACCCAGGTGTTAAATTCCAGGTTCCCTGTCTTCCATTATTCAAACACACAATGTTTTTTCTGAGACCTAGAAAATACACATCCAGCTACATTGCTAAATGTTTGAAAATATTTGTTTGTGTGTGTATAAAGTGTGCGTATACTGGAACCGAATGTTACGGCCATGGTTAAATGGTGAATAGGATATAGGTCACCAACTTAGCAAGTTTACGGATATTAAGGGCTAGGCCACACATGGGCATTCTCATCTCCTTACATTTTGCAAATCTTTGCGTGTGAGAATCTCGTCAGTGTATTGCAGTGTTGGTGGCAACATTTCATGCTCGCGTTGCATTTTCGATCAGCATTTTTTTTGTGATTCAAATTCACCTTCGAAAACCAAATTGTGCCCCTCAGTCTTGCTCAATATTTTCTGTAACAAATTTCTTGGAACATAATAAAAATGGAACCTGCTTCACCATCTCATCACTCCATAATACAGGAACGATTGCCCTGTTATACAACCCAGCTCAAATAAATTAATGATGCAGTCGTTAGTACAGTATCTTACAAGCATGTTGTGTAATACTAAGGGTATAGGTCAGGGTATATACTGCAAAAATACCGATATCAGCTTTTTTTTTGCATCTGCAATAAGGAGCAGTGTCAAAATTCATGGATAAACTCCTTTTTATATATGCCCGTAGGTGACTAACCGCAGTACAACTAGTCACAGCATTAGCCATTTCCTAGGGCACAAGACAAGATTTCCAAATAAGTAGGTTGAAAATATGTGTCTTGAGGACGTAGTGTGTGTATTTGCATGTCTGAATACACGTGTTATGTCACTGAGGGCTCATTAACTCTAAGAACGCGAACAAAACGCAACTTAACGTTTTAACACATTTTTTAACGATTTGCTAAGCGTTTTGCGTTCAATTAGTTTTTTCAGCGTTTGTCTGTTGTGTTTTTAAAGCGTTTTTGATCGCATTTTTCAAATTTAAAAGGGACGGACCAATGAACACATGTCACTTCCTGGGAGTGTTGGAGTTTCAGGAGCTCTTTGGAGAGAGAGGTAGCAGATGTGTTGTGTTTGCTATTCGTCAGCGTTGTTTCCTATAGCCCGCGGAAGGCTTCCTTTACAAAATGGACAGAAATTAAAACGCCTGCATTGTTATGTGTACTGCGTTTTCATGCATTTTAGACGGACAGAAAATGTGTGCAGTGGTGCGTTTTTTTAACCACGGCTAGCAAGTGTGAACGGCCTTTGGGGTTTACTGTCCTAGTGGCGTTATAATAATAAACATAGTCATACATACATACATACAACAAGGCCCAAAGGCTGAACTCCCCTCTTAAAAAACTACAAAAAAACCAATGTAATAGGATTTTAATAGCTTTAGGTACAAAATGAGTGTAACAAAAAAAAGTAAAAAAAAAAATTCAAACATATGTGGACATTTTTTCTAAAAAGCAAAAGCAAATCACATACCAAAATTAACTATAAACAAACCTAATCCCCACAAGCAGGGCCGTTTCTAGGCATAGACAACCTAGGCAAAAAGCCTTTCAAGTTTTTATTTTAAAGACAAGGATCCTTATCATGCATAGATAAGATTGTGGCACACACCATGGAATATTTTGGCCGGCCAAACGATAGTGGCGTGTATCGGTTTGGTATGAACAGACCTGCTAGTAAATCACGGCCGAATATTTCCTATGGGACTGCGCGATTGGTCATGCAAAATGTCACCCGCGGCCACTATTGCCACGACTATGGTCATTTGTCCCGGCCGTGCGCTCAGTAATGCTGAGAACACATGTGCGATCAACATGGTTTTGGACGCACAAACTTTTGTCGCTTGGTTGCGGCCAGTCCAAATCACTATCAATATTTGGATGTGGGTACACATAGTAATCCTTCCAAGAGTGAGATTCTGCTGTCATCATTTAAAGATTGTGGCTATACACAGTCACGATCGTTCTCCCTATATAAAGTATTGGGAGATCATTTGTAGGGGGTATGGCAGCCACAATCACTGACTCCCTATACTTTAGTACAGGGGGCCGATGCAAACAAGAGATTTCTCATTTTGAAACAACCGTTTCCAATGCTGGAATGGTTTTCGGCATCGAAAACAATCGTTTTGGCTGTACAAACTTTACCAATAAAGGGCCAATCCCGTCGGTACCAGGAATTATCGGGAAAGTGTGTACCTAGCTTTATCCAAGAGGTGGTTGGGGGAAGTTTCAGTTGGGTAGGGGCACCAGGGAGACTGCTTATTGCACCAAAATGCCTAGAACTGGCAATGCCCACAAGTTATAAATCGTTGATTCAGACATGCATCATCCACTTTCATTCAAAAAACACATATTGGGTTGACATTTGCATCATCCTTCACTGCATGTATCTGTAGGTAGTTAAACACGGGTTTTTACACACAAGAACATGGCTTAAAACAACAAAGCACTAGCACTGGCTTATTATACAAGTCCTATACACAGATATACATAAACCACATATAAATACATATTTACATTATTACAGTATCAGGTTGTGAATTTATGTAAAATGGGTTTTGGGGCAAAGCCTGGGAGCATCGGTATATTTTAAGTGTCCACATCACATTTAGGCTGATAATGTGCCTCCTCCCCCATAATAGTATTGGGTTTAGCATATATATCCAGGCACAAGAGGAAGGTTCCATTTGTTCTTATGTACAAATAATATAGAAAAACGTAATTGAATTAGTGTTCCCAAAAATGGACAATGCCTGAATGTATGGATTAAAAACACGTTCACTCAGAGATCCTGTATAAACAAGCCAACATGTATGACAAAAGGAACCAACGTTTCAGCCTCTGAAATCTCTCAGGGTTATAGAAATAAATGCATATCTGCTGTATACAGATAGATTCATTTGGTCTCTTCAGACACCCAAACATGCATGGAATGACACTTTCTACAGCTAGCATTATACCAAACACACATATTAAAGGCTTGTCAAGTTGGTTATTCAGCCAAGCCAGAATATAAGACATCAAGACCAGCAGAATTGGTAAAGAGATCAGAGTCCCCAAGAACAGGCAAATACTGAGCACAGACCAGCGCCGAGAGATCTAGACAGGTGGTGACATGTTTTTCATCACTTTCATTTTCTGCCTGAAAAAAAGATTAAAAGCGTTTAATGATGATGTTGGTACACAATAATAAAGTGTTGGCCTAGACCAGGGTTGCCAGATTTCCGGGCACTGAGCAGAAGGGGGCATGATGGTGGCGGAACAGGAGTCAGGGAAAGGGGCGTTCCAGGGTAGAGAGCGGCTGTTAAGATCTGTTCGGGCTGCAGAACTGTTCCTAGGACGGGATTTCATTCCTGACTGCAAGACTCTGGATTTTGCTCCGAAGTCGGGTCAAATCCCATCCAAATAGGGACACTGGCACTCTGGCCTAGGATCTACTTATAGATTTGACTTGCGATATGCATTTCCAGGTGATTGATGCAATAGGACCAGCCCACTTTACTGTTTTGATCTGTTATTGGAACAATACATTTAGGTTTGTATTCTTCGGTTCCAGTGTTAAGGATAGAATGCAAACATAAAAAAACATGCTCAGAAACACACTGTATGAATGCAATGTGTGTCTGTGTTTGGAGGACTATAATGCATATAAGGTTTTTTTTTTTTAAATGCTAAAATTAAAAGTACTTGGGGCAGCTGGGTCGATTGGTAATTCTACCTCCCAATATAATCTCTTTGAGGAGCAACAGCACATAGAAAACGTTCTGCCAGGCTCCTCCGTACCTCACATTTCTTTAATACAGGAAAGCCCAGGACACTAATCTGGAGTGTAACTGTACGTTCTGGCACAGGGCATACCTGCAGTGGCACGCCCCCCGCGAGATTGAGGCTGGGCCCCTGACTACCCCCCTCCCCGACGCATTGCGATCTATACAGTAAAAATATGGCAAACCTAGGGATCCTCCCAGGCCCCCCCCCCGCAGCCGTGGGGCTGAGTTTCCTTACTGTATGTGGCAATCAAAGAAATAATATTGGGGGGTAGGTATAATGAATCCTACCTCCTGCCCCAGGTACTTTTGGGACCTTTGTCTTGAGGCCAATGCAAGAGATAAATCCTAGAAGTGCAAAAAATACTGAGAGGAGAGGGTAAATGGTTAATGAAGGCTTAAAAAAGTTTAGGTGCAGGAAGTCCCTAAGGAAAAGGAATGGCCTGGAACAGCAGATAAGACAATGACAAACAATTAAAGGGGCATTTTTATTGCAACATCAGAGTACAGTCACTCTGAACATGCTTTATGGCAGAATCGTTATATGGTTAGAACAGGCTGGTGTGTTGGTCTGGGCAAGAATGGACATGTTTTTACTACCCAATGAGATGCAGCTCACATGCTGGACAGAGGAGCAAACCTCATATTCTTTTCAGTTGGGAGCGACTATTGGATAAGAAGAGGCAGTGCAGACATAAGTAAGTTCTCTGATCTTTCTGACCTTTCAGAAAGTAAACTTAACCTTTAATGTGATTAGTTGCTGTGGGTTATTGTACTAATACAAAATTTGCCCATGTCCATACATGACCTAGAATGAAAGCGTTTCTAGGTAAGGCACCCAATAGAAAAAGAAGAGAGATGAAACCAAACATGTAATTTACCTTCACAGCAAGGAGCAAAGCTTTAATGCCCAAGCGAGAAGAGAAACCAAACACAATACTCAGGATAGCCAAGTGGCGTGGAGTGCAGGACAGGCTGAGACCTGGGCTTGGACTGTGCAGAAAGAGGAGATTGGTGTGGGCTAAGATTAGGTTCTATGAGGAATAAGCTTCTTCAGGTACTCTCCATCACCAAAGAGCACCTGAAACCAAAGAAGCCATGTTTTCAAAAAATTAACCAGCTACAGACGTTAAGGTAGAAAGTGTTCATACAAATGTGGAGAGTCATTCATGGTAAGATTGATCCCTTATTCTATTTGGGATCGACTAGGACATAAGAGACTTCAGATATTTTTTCAATAAAAAAAATGATGTGTACAACTTAAGTTGTGAGAGTGACTATTTTCTTTCAATTTAAAGGTCATATGCACCCCTGCAAATAAGGGACTAATGGGAACCTTCCTATAGGGTACCTTTCTCTAGGGACTATAGGGAACCTTCCTATAGTGTAACTCTTCTTTAGGGACTAACAGGGAAACCTTCCTTTTACTGTAACCCTTCTCTAGGACTAATATGAATCCTTCCTATAGTGTAACCCTTCTTAGGGACTAATAGGAATCCTCCCTATGTAGTGTAACCCTTCTCTAGGACTAATAGGAATCCTCTATAGTGTAACCCTCTCTAGGGACACTAATAGGAATCCTTCCTATAGTGTAACCCTTCTCAGGGACTAATAGGAATCCTTCCTATATGGTAACATTATCTCTAAGGACTAATAGAAGGAACTTTCCTATACTGTAAACCCTTCTTAGGGGACTAATGGGAACCTTCCTATACTGTAACCCTTCTCTAGGGACTAATTGGGAAATTCCTATAGTTGTAACCCTTCTCTAGGGATAATAGGGAACCTTCCTATACTGTAACCCTTCTCTAGGGACTATAGTTGGGAACATTCCTATAGTGTATTTGTTGACATTTTTATGTACTTTCAGCCATTAGACTAGCCTTTTTAATATAAAAACCCCCAGTATAATAACTTTATACTATGGATTATGGGAAGGATTTGTATCAGGTTGTAGACCCTTCTCTCTTTGCTCTCATTTCTGTACCTGTCCATCGATGCATTGCACAGAATGCCAACATTTGTTTCTCTCTGTCTTTGACCTGTGTGATCTCTCGTTCTGTCATTCTTGCAGATTAGTGATCATCACATTCCCAGCTCTCAGATTTCAACGTCAGTGCGAAAGGTGCGGTCCCAAGAGCTCCAACCAGAGGACTGTCTCTTACCAACAGAAGGTGGAGTCAGGCTGTACAGTTCTCTCTCTTGTACAGAGGTTGTTCCAATAAGGTGACTAAGCTAGGCAGAATGCCATTCGTACTGTAGGTGTGGATTGTTTCATAGGCTTTAACTGTTTGCTCTTTCCCTCATTCGACCACCAAGCTGTGAATGTTCTATATTTGGTCAAGACAGTTTCACTGTGTGTCTGTCAAAAACAAAAATAAAAATGATGCAGGAAAAACATTAAGCAACGTAGGGTGATAGGACATGCCTTTCGGTGCCAAACCCAGCACTGGAGACTAAATAAGTCTTGGCCTTTACTCATTAGTGTCGTTTATATCTGTAAAATGCACAAAGAATATACAATACAAAGAACAAAACAAGGGGAAGTGAAATGTTGGGGGCTTTGTGGTATAATATGCGTTGGGCCTCTATATTAATTACATTAGGCTAGTCCCACACTAGTGGGGGGTTTTTTGCTTTGCGCATGCGTTTTTTTTCATAACATTGAAAAATACGGTACGCACCAAAAACGGTGCGTTGCAATTGCATTGCGCATTTAAATCAAAATACTTAATGAAAAAACACATGCGCAAACGCAATGAAATCGCATGCGATTCCATGTGCGATTGCGTTGCAGTGTGGCCGTGCCCTTAATCTTTAAAAAAACTTTTACCCATCTCCCTGCATATCCTTCTTGACATACTGATATAGTAGAACTAAAGGGAAAATTTTTTCTTGCCAGCTTGTTCTGGGGGGGGGATAATAAAGGGAAAAGACAAGCAGGGTTATTCATTAAAGTTATAAATGGTGCTAGTTTGCCCAAAACCAATCAGATGTAGCGTTTCAAATGTTTAATAAGATATGATTGGTTGGGGCAAAATTAGAACCATTTTAAACGAATAAAGAACCTTAATTGAATAACCCTAAAGATCTCAAATAGTAACAGTTTAAGGTTTTTTTGCAGATCTCGCTCTATGAAGTTAATTTTTTTATTTAATTTAACTTTAATCTAAATAAAAAAATGTGGGTATTTTTAGAACAACGCTAGAAGGTTGGGTAGATGAGACCTCATACCTTCACTTGTGCAGGGGAATACCTAGACAAGCCTAGTTTCATGAATGTCTCCGTAGAGAATATGAGCACGATATTAGGCACATGCTTATTTGTAAGGGTAAGTCAGCATCAGCATTTTTTGTGTTTATGGATTTAGGCTCAAAGGATTCCTTGTGCTTCATTGTAATAAGAACAGAGGTGTATAAAGATATGTCCATCTAGTTATAATCGTTATACCCTATCCATAAAGGTTCTAACAGTACATAGTAACATAGTATTGGAGTTTGATAAAGACCATAAATCCATCTAGTCCAACTTATACCCATACCCTAATGTCTGTCTAACAGTTACATAGTAACAAGTATTGGAGTTTGTATAAAGGACATAAGTCCATCTAGTCCAACCTTATAACCTACCCATAATGTCGTATAACAGTTACATAGTAAAATAGTATTGGGTTTGTATAAAGACATAGATCCATCTAGTCCAACTATTATACCCTACCAATAATGTCTGTATAACAGTTACATAGTAACATAGTATTGAGGTTTGTATAAAAAACAAGACAGTCCATTCTAGCCATACCTTTATACCCTACCATAATGCCTGTATAAACAGTTACTAGTAACATAATTTAGTTGTATAAAGACCATAGTACTCTCTATGTCCAACCTTTATACCCTACCATAATGTCGTATGTAAAACCGTTACATAGTAAATCGAGATTGGAGGTTGTATAAAGACATACCTCAATCTAGTCCCACTTTATACCCATAACGCCACTAATGTCTGTAACAGTGTACATAGTAAACATAGTATGAAGATGATAATGGCATAACGTCCATTAAGTCCAACCTTTTTAAGCCTTTAAGGTGGCCCAACATCTATAGATTTTACTTACCCGACCGAGCGCCACCCGATGTTCCTTCGATCCTGCCGGAAACCGTTCGTCGACTCTTATCACTTCGTTACAGCCCGAATGCGATCGCAAATGAAGGGGATTTTGCGATCCGATCAATTCGGCCCGAGATAAAGATCGGACGAGAAGCGGTTCCCGGCAGCTCTTGAACATCGGAAGTGAGCCTCGGTCGGGCAAGGTAAAATTTGTAGATTGTAGGGCACTGTACTCAAATGTCTGTATAACAGACTGATGGATAGTAAATAGTAATTGAGGGTTGTATAAAGACATACGTCCATCTAGTCAAACCTTTATATCCCTACCCATAACTGTCTGTATAACAGTGTAATAGTAACATAGTCTTGACGGCTGTATAAAGCATAAGTCACTAGTCCTAACCGTTATACCCTACACATAATGTATGTTAACAGTTAAATAGTTAACATAGTATTGGAGGTGTATAAAGACATAACATCCATCTAGTCCAACCTTATTACCCTAACCTAATGTCTGATAAACATTACATAGTACCACCGTATTGGAGTTGTACTAGACATAGTTCATCTAGTACACCTTTTATACCCTACAACCCATAAGGTTGTTAACGATTACATAGTAACATAGTTTGAGTGCTGTGATAAGAGATTACGTCTATTAGTCGTTATACCCTACCCAAATTCAATTTACTGCAACTGAGACTTCCCTGGGGGTGGAAAGGTAGTTACCAAGCTTACGTTCATAGACTTAAATTAAACTTTTAGATTTTTGTAAAAATTTGATTAGAATCTTTTTTAGCTTTATATGGGTGATTACTGCCCCCGCCTCCTTTTTTTGTACTGGGGTAAAAATATTAAGACATATAAGGGATTCAATACAAGTTCAAAAGTGTGCTAGACTTTGCCCCAACCAAATCCGATCTTATTAACATTTGAAAGCTAACATCTGAATTGGTTGGGACAAAATTAGCCAACCATTTTAACGTACAAGACTTTTAATGAATCTCCCTGTTACCGTCTTATACCAGACTTGATTCACATTTGGTTTGCCTGGAGGCCATTCACAGTGAGAAACATTCTCAGTTAAAAGGATCATTCCAGGGATGAAAGGGGTTTCACTTCTCAGTAGGGGCCAACAGCCATGTAGCAATTAAATATCCAGCTAAATATTGTTAGAAAGATACTGTAATAATACGTATGTTACGTTCCTTATCCATCCCTACTGTATAAATACGTATGTTACGTTCCTTATCCATCCCTACTGTAATAATACGTATGTTACGTTCCTTATCCATCCCTACTGTAT